>JAOBBB020145439.1:0-12571 GCA_025331005.2 Zoanthus gigantus
AATCTCAAGAGACACAAAAGACAATGGACAAAGCGGCCATGTTGGTGTCCCAAACAAAAGAAAAAAATCAAAATTCTGTTGTCAAAAGTAGACCAACATGGCCGCCATGACGTCAGGTGAAAACCGGCAATAGACTTGAGAGTTTTAGTGTAGGCCAGTTATGATGCCAGTAAGCTTTGTATTACTGTAGAAATTTTGTTTAAAATCGAATTCTGATTTTTTTCGGTATTTAAGTTAGCATTACTGTTCTCGAGCTAAAATAGCAAGTGAGTATGTTACCCCAAACGAAGCAAAGTAGGTAAACTTAAATGCAGACAAAACAATACTAAAATCCGTCCGTTATTTGCAAAGCTCGGTCTCTACAGATAATGCCTGGTGAAATCAGTAGTATTGGGATTCGCTTGAGCAAGTGAAAATTACAATAATTGAATTGATTTTTTTTTTCAATTGTCTTGTTACTAACATAACTAAACTTTTCGTTTATTCTGCAGGCGTTAAAAACTGACCCACAGCTCTCAACGCTTGTCAGTATGGTTCAGGTATGTATCGGTTAGATATTTTTATTTAGTATATACTACAACAGTGGATAGCGTTAAAGGCGATATCCTTTACTATTTACCTTCGAGCAACTCGAGGAAAAAATGGCGTCCCAGTTTGCATCCGTGGCAAGCGAAGAAATCATTCAAAATAACGACGAAGCGGTCCCAGGCTGGCAACACAAAGAAAACAATTAACTGAATTTGGTTTGGCCTTGTTTAAAGGTAATGGTGTATGTTTTTAACCCGGAGTTTATCAGTAAAAACCAGTGAGAAAGATTTTGTTTACAAATGCAAATTAATCTTGCGTAACCTCATTTGTTCACTTGAAAACCAGAGTTGAATGATATTTTATTCAGAATGGTTTCAAATACAGACTGAGTTTGTTACTCCATATGAAGAAATGTCGCCACCAGAACTAAACAAAATTAATGTCTTCAGAAATTTTATCGGTCAGCGAGAAAACGAGACGGCAGTTTTTACAACAAAAAATCCTTTTCCTGAGTATTTGGGCGGCTTGTTGTTTCATTCCTTTTTTTGCGCGGGGAAACATTACAATCGTTGCTGGAATGTATGAATTAAAATATATTGTTTATAATGTGTATTTTAGTACAGACTAAAACAATTATCCCCCCAGTGTCTGTGCCTATATAGCAATAGATATTTACCGAGCCGCAATATCCACCACTAAATATTTTAAGAACTAAAGAAAAGAATATTTTTTTTTATTATCTATAGACGTTTTATCTCTCTTAGAAATACAAACTCAACAAATTTTTGGAGTCGAGTTCAACTACGGTCCTGTTAGCGCCTTCTAACAATGCGATTGAAAAAGCTTTATCCAGGAGGAAGGTGGTGTATCTATTAACTCTGATATGTTCAGTTATTTATCATTTTCAAATGATTTTGCTGTTGCATCAGTGCCTTACATCGCACATCATATATCACAATAATTCTTTCTTTTTATCCAAATCATGTATTATTTTCATCATCAGAAACAGTAGCACAAACATCACCTTCATCTACTCTGTTGCTTGATTTTGCATCATTTTATTAGGGTTAATAAATATCGTTGTAATTACAAGTTACGTTTTTAGATTAGACAAATTATCTTAATAATTGATTTAATATTAATTAAAGTTTATTTTTAAGCGGAGTATTATAAAATCACTTCACATTTTAATGAATTCAATTATACATAAATTGTAAGTCTCCAAAGATTGTAAAACGAACGCAAACTGTTAGTACCATCAACCCTTTTTTATTGTACATACATATCTATATAATAATAATTCAGAAACTGATCATTTAATTGAGCACTGTTAGCGGCCTACGAAAGCCTTAAATTATTTGCCTATATATTTATTTAGATTTTTATCACTAATGAATGTAAACTATGTAATATATAACTATTTTTATTGTAAATTTTTAATGTAAACATGTTTGTATTTCACTAAGTGCGAAAAGATGTATGAATAAACCTTCATTATTATTATTATTATTATTATTATTATTATTATTATTGTTATTATTATCAGGCTTTTCTTAATTGTCAAAATTAACTCCATCATAAACACCATCATCATCACCACCAACATCAGCATCATCACCATCGTCAACAACACCATTAGCATCAACACTAGCATCATCATCACAATCGTCATCAACACAACCGTCATCAACACCACCATCGTCAACACCACCATCATCACCACCATTATCAACACCATCATCACCATCATCAACACCACCATTAACACCATCATCAACACCACCACCATCACCAACACTAGCATCATCATGACCATCCTCATCAACACAACCATCATCAACACAACCACCATTAACACCACTGTCATCAACACCACCATCACCAACACCACCGTCATCATCACCATCAACACCACCATCACCAACATCACCATCAACACCATCATCGCCACCATCAAAACAATCATCATCAACACCATAAACAACACCATCATCAGTACTGTCATCTCCAAAAACACCATCATTATCATCTACAAACCCGCTGGGAAAATCCAGCCCTATAATCGAAATTTATAACTTTTGTTTTTTTTTTCCTTATTACTAGCAATGTCCTTGTTATTGATTTTTCCATCTTCTCCTTAGCGCCGGAGTCCGACACCATCACGAAAGAAGATCTTAAAGTACCACATTGTCAGTTGCATTCGCTTATCAAGTATCGCATATACAACAGATGTCAATCTAACCTCACTTTTGGGTCCTCCGCTTCGAGTGAAACGAGTAAACGTAAGGAGTTTTGAATGATACGTAACGACTACGTTTGGTTACCAGATATATTTCAAGGTTTTCCTTGTTTACAAAGATCACAGTTGCTTTTACTTTTGTTGCGAAGGTAATTTAAGTTTTTCTCTTGTGTTTATGACATGATGGAAAATCACTTCTTGCAGCAATTCGACAACTTTATTGTCAATGCTCCAATTATTTGGTTTGTGAATAAACATTAAAACCATCGGGAAACTCAACTCCACGTGGGTGGCAAGGATGCGTTTTTCCTTCATAGATAAGTTGCAAGGCCAAGGAATCACCTGACTTTGAATTTTAAAAGTTCCACTTATTTGTCGCTTGTCACCTGTTCCTGCAACAGGAACCGTTTCTGCACGGCGTACTTACAGAGTCAGTGTCTTTGCCAACACAGATATATAGGACAGCGGGTGCTGATCGAAATTCATGATCAGTTCATTTGGAACACTGGCTAGTGTAAACAGTTTCAGTTTGCGCTGAAAACATAACGTTGCCTCAAAAATCTTGTGATATTACAGTTTATTTAAAACGTTTGGACATTTTAATGTTCCTGAAGTAAATTTTTTTGGACTATTACATTTTTGGACTTTTTTGCCCAAAAATGTAATCATCCGAATATTTTCGTAAAGTACAGCGTATTTGTAATTGGCCCGACGTCGAAAAAAAAAAGCCAGCTAAATCCTTTACGAGCCTAGTGGCCCATGAAGCCGGTGCCTATCTCTGGTTTCTGTATTGTTTTAAAGCGGATGAGTCTCCCCCTGGATGCGACACTAATCGATCTCAGGTTAGCTCCCAGTAGAGGCTGGTACTCATTTACCTACCCCGGAAGGATGGAAAGCTGCGTTGGCTTAGGCAGAAAAGAAGGTTGCATAATCAGTTCAAATCTTCGGGGAAAGCCGGGCATCGAACTGGGGACCTTGTGGTTGGAAGGCAGAGATCTTACCAACTGTGCCAACCACGCCTGCCTGATGTCGAAGAAGCAACCACCTTTTTAAAGCATTCGGTCTGATTAATATAGAAGTAGTAAAAATTGCTAATTTTCTTTTTTATTAAAAGACAATTGCCTTGTTTTAGTGAACAGAAGAACTTGAAGACATTTTGACTTGACAAAGGGTTTTTTTAACGTAACCACATGTTTTTTTAAAATTTTGAAAATCGTAGTCAGGTATAGTAAAGTAAAATGTTTTAAAGAACGATGTCTCTGACTAAGAGTATAAAGATTTGAAAAGTTCCAAACAAATCGTGGTATTCCAGCGTGGCTCAGTGGTTAGAGTTGGGGATTTGAATGCGGAAGACTCGGGTTCAAATCCCCAACTCGGATAACTGAGTGGATTTGTCCTCGGTAATTCCAAGGGCAAATTCACCACGCTTTGTAAATAGCCAACTGGTTTGCCTCCTTCCAGTTGGGATTCTTACTTGGGAGAGAGGGGGATTTTAACATGACACTGAAAAGTCCCTTTAGGGGAGTTGTCATTAAGTATTTATTTATTTATTTCAATCCCCGCCAAATATAATGCCTTTATTTTTAAGACAATGCTGAGTCATTGTAACTCACCTTTTCTTGCATTTTAATCGAAGTCGTCGAGCTTTATTTTCACTCCACTGAAGAAGACTGAAGTAATCGGCCCAAACATTAAAACTTTTCAAATATCTATACTTATAGTCAGAGACAACGTTTTTAAAAACATTTCACGTGTTGTCTGTTGTTATTTTATTATTACTCTTTAAATTATTAGCCTTTAAATGTTTCTAAACAATAAAATGTATCAATAAAGTTGTATGCCAAGATTCGAGTTACATTGTATTTTTAAAGTGCAGAAACTAACAAGACGAATTTTAAACGTTTACAGGGTGAAATAACCATTAACGACGTACCGTTGAATGGAAGCTTAGAAACGAACAATGGCATCGTGTTCAAGTTGAACAAAGTTCTTATTCCCCCTGTAGAAGGGAGTCCGCCACCTGATACACTGGTACTGATGCTCTTTAATTTTGTATTCTCAAGATTAGTAACTTTTCATATCGTTATTATACTAAACGTATCAGGTATCATCATCACCATCATCATCATCATTATCATCTTCTTCTTCATCGTCATGATTATCATCATCATCACCATCATCATTACCATCGTCATCATCATCAGCATCATCACCATTATTATTACCATCATTTTCACTATCGTTTTATATTTGTTATCGTGCCTACATTTTGTAGTTCTCGTATTTGTTTCAACATTGCAACTATATCTGTAAATATTTAGAACTCAATCTCTTATGTTCTTTCGTAGATGGATCTTTACAACACAGCTAATGTGAATGGATACAGATACGTTGCAAAGTTCCTGAAGGTACTGTTATATGGGTAACGCGTGACAGTAACAAAAGCTGTTTAACTTTTTTTTTGTTTCCTTTATTACCAGATTTTATGTATCTATGTTGCGATCAACGCTACCTTTGATGTGAAATTGTGGTGTTAGTTTTATTTTTGTTTTAATTTCAGTTTGAATGATTGTATTGAAAAGTTACTACAATCTTACATAGATGAACTATACACGACATTAGTTTGCAATCTATCTAGCTAACACATAAAATTCAAAACAGCTATTCTTCAACAGGATGCGTAATTTGTTTGGCATTTCGTTGTTTTCACCTCGATGAAACCCTAAAATCCGTCTAGAAGGAAAGTGCTTTTTTTGAGAATAACAAAATGATAAGTATTCTATGATATGGTGGCGAGGTTGGTGCAGTTGCCTTGTAGCCTCAAGTTCCTGGATCCGGTCCCTGGCTCCGCTGAGATTTCAATTTCTGTACCACTTTCTTTTCTCGCAAAGCTATCTCAGCTTGCCATCCTTCAGATGTCGAAAATTGAGTAGCACTATGGAAACTGGAGATAAGCACCGGGTCTGATGAGCCACTAGGCTTGGAAAAAGATTTAACAAACATAGATACCAGTAGTAATCTCAACACTAAGGAAACCGGAGATAAACACTAGCTCCAATGAGTCATTAGGCTTGGAAAAGGATTTAGTTAGCATTATAGATACCAGTAGTAATCTCAACACTGCAGAAATCGGAGATAAGCACTGGTTCCAAAGAGCCACAAGGCTAGGAAACGGATTTAGCATTTAGCTAAACACTGTCTTTTAAATAAACTAAATATTTCTACTTCCACTCATTTATAATAAAGCATAATTGTTAGAACTAATCTTATTATGTTTTTTCACTATTTTTTTGTTATCGTTTATATATTTATATTTACTACTAGCTTAATTTTGTTTTGCAAACACAGTCTGGCAAAACAAAAACATTTTATGAGAAATGGGAGCTTTTGCAGGCACGTGACTGTTAATACCTATACCTTTCCGAGTTACATGTACGCATTAATACTTTCAAAATACCCAGCTATTGATAATAGATATAGATAACTTAATGTAATGTAATGGTTACATTATATATAGTTAATATAAACATCATATTACATTCAAGAATTGAAGCATAAGTAAAGTTAATACCATGTTATTGCCATTTTTCACCTGACGTCATTGCGGCCGTGTTGGTGTCCTCTTAGCAAAAGAATTTTGATCATTTCTTTTGTTTGGGACACCAACATGACAGCTATGTCTATTGTCTTCTGTGTCTTTTGGGATTGTGTAAAAACCGAGAAGAGTTTTAAACCTTAATTCAAGTAAGTTGCACAGTTGTTTGTAAATGTTATGTAAATTAGATAAATTTGTGTTTTTTTGGGGGGAAAAAAGGTTTAATTTTGTGTTTATAACAGTCAGAAGGAGTACTGCCATTGTTAAGCAGCCCAACTGTGGCTCCAGTTGTAATGTTCTGGCCTACAGATGAAGCGATTGATTCTCTGCCATCCGACATCAAGAAGAAATTTGTACTCCCAAGCCACAGGGCAGAAGCCAGGAAGTATGTCTTCTACCACGTCATAATCAACATGGTATGGAAATAATTTTTTTTTCTAAGTTGGATTCAAGCAGAAAAACAATTGAGACAGCGTCTTTGTATTTGTATTTTTTTTGCTTTTGTATAATAATAATGATAATGATGATAATAATAATGATAATGATAATAATAATAATAATAATAATACTATTAATAATAATAATAATAATAATAATAATAAAAATAATGATAATACCAGGGTTGCCACGGTCCTTGAAAATCCTGAAAAATCCTGGAATTGATTTAAAAAAAATTCCAGGCCCTGGAAAGTTCTTGAATTTGGGTCATGGTACTTGAAAATCCTGGAATGGACAAAGCGAAATTCTTGTCTTCCACAGATGTAAAAAATGAGTTGTTTGTTCAAATAATTCGATTTGACAACATTCTTAAACAAAAATGCGACTCTGCAAGGCTTAATTTTGTTCAAAAGCAACTCCTCTAAACCGATATGTCACTGTTTGTTTTTATTGTCAGAATTCAGCCAGTTCATTAAAGCAACATAATAAAATTTGTTAATATAGTATGTGTTTTGTTGAACTACTATTTTTAAAAAAATGTTCAAGCATTCAAGTTTAACTTAATTAATTGAGAAGGTCCTGGAAAGTCATGAAAAAGCCCTCGAATTTCGCATCCAACAAATAGTGGCAACATTGTAATAATAATAATAATAATAATAATAATAATAATAATAATGATAATAATGATAATAATAATGGTAATAGTAACAATAATTTTCATTCCTTCAAGAATGGATTTGGTACAGAGAAGTTCATACGAGGAGGTGCCGGTGTGGAGTTCCAGACGATGGAAGGCTCTTCTCTCTTCGTGTCATGTGGTGGAGGCAAGGTATATCATGTCTCAATATTATGTATGAGTCGTAACACTCATACAAACCCGACCAAACCACCATTTTTGCTTCAGTGTTGTGAGGACGGCGTTGGTGGCGCAGTCCACAAGTCCCCTGGTTCGATCCTAGGCTCTGTCGAGATTTGTATTTCCTGCCAAAGTTAACTCAGTTTTCCATCCTTCTGGGGTAGGTAAATGAGTACCAGCATCTGCTGGGAGCTAAACTGCGATGGATTAGTATTCTGTTCAGGGGGAGTCAAAAACTTTCATCCGTTTAACACTACAGAAACTGAAGATAAGATATTATTTTCACCAGGCTATGAAGGCATGAAAAACATGTTTTATTTTTTAACTATATTTTTTTTTTTATTTCTCCAGCAACCGGGCTCAAAATCACGAACATTCACCTCTTAAGTTGATGTTCTAAAGACGATGTGCTAACCACTAGGCTATGCCCAAATTATTAAATTAATTTTTAATACGGATTTGTAATGTGGCACAGTGGTCAGAGTTGGGGATTTGAATACGGTAGGCCAGGGTTTGAATCCCCGACTGGGATTACTGAATGTACTCAGTGATTGTTTACAGGGGCAGGTTCACCACGCTTTGTAAATTGCCAACTGGTTTGCCTCCTACCAGTTGGGATTCTTAACTGGGAGAGAGGTTGACTTTAACATAACACTGAAAAGTCCCTTTCGGGGAGTTGTCATTAGATATTTTATTTATTTTATTCATTTTATTCATTTTATTTATTTTATTTATTTTATTTATTTTATTTATTTTATTTATTTTATTTATTTTATTTATTTTATTTATTTTATTTTATTTATTTATTTATTTATTTATTTATTTATTTATTTATTTATGTAACGCATGCGCAATTCTGGAGCTGTTGTCGATTTCACTACGGGGCAAGAGGAAGAAGAAATTGGGGCAAATACAAACAGACTTTGAAGACTTTATGACTTCAAGTGTTGTCAAAATTTCGAGTTTTCGTTTTTTTGTTAAGTTGAGTTATGTGGATTGTGTTTGTGAGTAGTGTTATAATGTCTCAATGGGCAAAATTCATCAAAGAAAACGGCTTTAAAAACGAACTGCAGCTGAGAAAGTCGGCCAAAGTCAAGAATACAGTAGTTACTGGATAAGTTTGTGGCTTTTAGCTTAGGGCAATTTGGGAAAGAACAGTTGGAGAGGTATGTTTTACTTTTCAAAATACTGATGTTATCAGTGTCCCTAAAGCGCAATTTGGGGCCATTTGGCCATTTCTTCCCTTACCCAAACACACACTCAACTTGATGTATGTCTACTTAATTTTCTTTGAAACTGTGATCTTACATTCTCTCAACCTTTTTACTTCCAACACAGCGTCTAACAATGAAAATTGATATATCGTTATAGTCCTTCTTCACTGTTTCATGAACGCTACTAGCTAGTTCATTTTGTGCAATGCAAAAATTCTGCTTTAAAACATATATTCATCCGTGAGGTGACTCTGAGGGTATTTAATAATATCTGTGTTGTCTCCGCCAATTATTTTACATGGCCTGATTTCTTCAACAGGGCGATCTACTTGTTAACGGTCAAAGCAAAATTGTTGAACGCGAAATCCGTTTCAAGGGAGGAATAGCTTATGGCGTGGACAAACTGTTGATTCCCCTAGGAATGGGAGGAAGATGTGATGCAATCAGGGATAACAAAACTCTGGTAAACTTGTTTTCTCATTAGACCGTGGTGCTCACTACCCCTGGAAGTCCTGGAAACTAATAGAGTTTTAAATTGTTGTTCCAGGGTGCTTGAAAACTCGTACAAAAATAGATAGTTTCCCTGTACTCCCAAAGCTTTCAGTAATTTTTGAAGTAGGTGGCTAGATGATGAAAGTAGGCGGCTATACATTTCTTACGAGGCCTTAGGGAGGTTTAAGATTTTGGGACCCCTGAGATGGATTTTCCAGCATTTTGCAATACTTTAGAGGGTTGAAATTTTGGGATTCTTGAGACGCATTTTCTAGCATTTTGGCAAGAAAAACAACATTCATAACTGCTAGATTCCTAAGAAGCAGGCATTTTGCCCCTTGGATTTACAGTTAAAATATATCAGAACCGTGCGTGAAGAGAGCATTTTTAAATTAAATAAAATAGTAGAAGAAGTGAAACCTCCCTTTCGAGTTTATTTGCCAATTGCAAGGATGTTTTAAAGAAATACTTTAGGACAATGCACTTATCTGTAAAAGTTAAAAATGAATGTACAAGCAAATGAAATTCTATTCAGTTTCTAAGGCAAAGTAGCCGGCGGTCTGACGCTCAGTAGGCGGCGATAAATCGCCGGTAGCCGCCTTCTAATGAAACCACTGTACTCCTGGAAAACTCATGGAATTTGGGGAACATTGTTCATCAGTTTTATAAACAAACCAAAACCTGGAGAAGCATATAACTCATGATTGTACGTTTTTTATTAATTATTTTTATATAAACTCAATATAGTTGCTGCTACTGTGGTAGAAATTATTTGATATCGTTTTGTTTTTGCTGAGGTAGAATTTTGGATTCGGTCCTGGAAAAATAAATTCTTTAAACTCCATAAAATGTCGTGGAATTTGGTTATCATCAGTCGGTGGGCACCGTGTCAGACCATTTTATTGCTTTCTATTTTTTGTTTAATTTTGGTAATCTTTTTTTTCTATTTAGTATAAAGTTTTCTTGCCCTCTAGTAACTTTAACTTTAAGTATTTCTGTGTTATAGGAGAAATGTGGAAACTGTTTTTCAAATGCACCATGCGAAGATGACGCTACATTCCTTGTAAGTTTGAATTCATCACTGATTGCCCTAAGCTCGTGTTCTTGGAATTCAAAAACTATAAATCTGGACAAAATGCTTGGGCAAAATTTTGAAAGCAATGAATTCGCAAAAAGTTATTTCAACATTGTAGGGGAAGGGGTGGAGGGGGGAATTAATTACCTGTGATACTGCGGGAGCCTTACATTTTGTTAATAGTTGAAACTTTGCGTAAAGCGCGACGAAAAAGATCAACTGTCCCAAATCTTTTTGTCCAGGATTGTAGGTTCGTAAAGGGCTTCGCCAGCTAGTCAATGATTACAGGGTCGCTACCTGGATATCCTTAAATTTGGAACGTTTTCCGTTCATTGGTTAGAGAAGATTAGCCTTGTAATTAATCATCGTAATCATTGATGATTACCATTTAAACCACATTCACAAGCATTACGCTTTGACTCTTACTTATTATAGTCTGTGGGAAGTTCCCAGGGCTTCCAGAATGTTTTGAAGTAAACGGTTACTCCAAAAAAGTAGGCGGCTGTGAACAGAGTTGAACCGGATGTGACACCCATCATCTCATGAACATTTTAAAGGATTATGTTAAGCAAAACAAGTGCAACTCCAAAACAAAGTATTCGTGCATTTGGTAGAATCACCAAATTGTTAGACTTTTTATTCCTCAGTCACATCAGGAAAAGTAGCCGGCGATGAAACGTGAAGTAGCCGTTGGAGCTCCGGCAGTCGCTGGCTTGTTCTGTAAGCTCTGGGGAACCTGAGCCCTTTGTTAGCTGTGCCATGCTGATGAGGTCTAAAAAGGCTAAAACAGCTGCTTATTATAAGATCATAGCCGTGGCAGCTAGCCCGTTCAAGGTTGAACCCTGGCGTTCCTACTACATTAAAACAACTGTCCATGCCTGCTAACATTCAGGCTGGCTTTTTTTAGACCGTTTCCATCATGGCCCTAATGCCCATACTACTATGTGCTAGCTATACTTGATATTTATACATTGGTTGTGTTTGAAAATGTTAAGCACTTACGATGTGCTGGCTTCATTTCTTAGCAAAATTAAGCTGGGAGTAATATTACTCGAGACAGTTCCGTTTTGTCTTAGTTAAGATGATTTAGGTGATGAATATAAAGAGCACTATAATGATTCATTGTTAAAACGTTTGATATACTGAGAAAAAACATGAACGTTTACTCAGTGTTTCAAAAATTCAAACTCTGAATTGTTTTTCAACCTGAATAGATGAGTCTCCATCAACAGTCTCTGTCTTAATGCACAGTACTGACTTGGTGAATGTTTAAGCCACATCCCACAAGCTTACATTCTAAACTTTGGTCATATCCCTATCAATCATCATCATGAATAATTACCTTTCAACATCATTTTATCACTGTCACTGGTACGCTTAAGTACTACACGACTTTTACCTTACTGCAATATTGTTCTACAGGGAATGACGAATCACAACTGTACCTATGGATCTAGCAACAATCTGATTGGCTGTCAGCCTGTCTGTTTGCGGCGAGTTCGACACAATAAATGCTGTACTAACCTCTATGGAGCCAACTGCCAGCGTAAGTAATATTAAAAAGTTAAACTGGAATCCGTTGGCGTCGATGTAGTTTGATGCCACTAAATCGAATACAAATCAATAAATGAAATCTGACTAAATAAAAACAGCAGCCACAAATTGCTCAATATTTCGTCTGTAAAGGTTGGCCTATTTTGTTATTTTTAAAATGAAATTGTTCTAAAATTTGCATTTGACAAGTTTTTCAAACGTTTCAATGAACTTTGAACCGTTTTGCTTCGATCGCTGCAGAGAAACACTAATGCTTCTTTTTTTCCCTCCGTTTATCCTACGTTAAGGGATCGGTTGCCCGATGCTCCTTCTCCAATTCCTTTTAAATAAAATTTGAGGTCACATTAAAATTTGTTTACCATAATTTTTTTTTTCCTTACGTGGCTTTTTTTGTTTTTGTTTTATCTTTGGTCAACTTTCCATAATTATTTAAAACTTAAAATGGAATGGGCACGTGACTAGATTAGCTTTTTATAGTTATTTCGGGTGTCCAATTCTGTTTTATTTAACATTGAACTGACTTGCATGGTACTTTGAAGAGGGTGGAAATAACCAATTTTTGTTTTGTTTTTTTTTTTGT
>JAOBBB020145520.1:0-10845 GCA_025331005.2 Zoanthus gigantus
CATCTAGTTAAAAATCTTTGTATAGTGGTCATTTCTGGGGAGGAGGCTGTGTGCATATATCACAATTCCGTACAAGATTTTTGATAAAACAATACTTTTGAAAAAGTAATCTAGTTAAGTTTGAGTGTAACCATCTTGACGTAAACACCTAATGATACAGAGACACTTATTGGCTTCTGCTAACTTAAGTCTTATACGCTCTAAAAATCTGCCATTATTTTGGAAAGTAACGCCTAAAATCTTAAGAGTGCTTAATTGTGTGATGCCATTATCTGGTTTGAAATTGGTACTTAAAACGTTCTTTTGGATATTGCAATGTGTTATTAATAATGTGTGGGTGTGTTCAAGGGTAGCCCACGTCTTTAATATATCCTAATACATTTCTTTGAAAGTACATACTGTACCTATAGCAGTTTGATGGATTTCAATTACCTGAAAGAATTTGCTCATTCATTAATATATTGTTAATTTGCGATCACTCATCTTTATTGTGTCCTTCTACCTTATTGGCGAGTATATACCTTGAAATTTTGTACACACCTAAAGTAGTTTTATTTTATCTTACTACATTACAAGAGTTAGTCTATTAATCCATAGATTTGTATGAGTTTGCGAAAATGATCACAAGGGTACCTCACATCTTTTTTGTATGCTTCTACGACACACAAAACTTCATTTGCATCCAACATTTGGCTAGTGTTGCTTTTGTTTTGCCTTAGCTAGTGCAGGTTTTTTTTTTTTTTTTTTGGCTGGTTTTGCTGTGTGGAGAAAGAAACATTTTCTAACACTTTAGTTAAAAATATATAATTGTATTGTATTTACAGATTTTAACCATCCCAAGTTATATCCCTATCAAAATCTCAGCTTTTGAGTTTCTTCTTAAAATATTCTAAAACTTTCCCAAATTTTAGGTTAGATGTTATTCAAAACCAATTCTTATTAAACAAGAGTGTTCATACCATTAAATTACAAAGCTGAAGTACTGTAATTTTCATTTGATTTCACTTCCATAAAAGACTTAGCTTATTCATTGTTAATTTATAAAGTTTTAAAATGGAACGAGACCGATTTCCTCATATCTTTATTTTCTCATTTTTTTCATAGCATTAACTTCAACATGTGCTTTTAATTCGTAGGTATCAGAGTTTAAGGCCTTCCTCCCCAAAGCCTGTCCCCATGGCAACAATCTGATTCTTGATAGTGAGGTACTGTACTGAACTGACAACGTTTTTTGATTGGTCATAGCCTGTGTGAATTTATTTCACTGACCTTAATTTAAGAAAAGGGCTATTAGTTAATTTTCCAGAAGATCTAGACCTAATGAGAAGAGTGAAAACAAGATTACTCGTAGTTAGTTATTATAGAAAACATCAGGCCTATTGGAGCTAACAACGTTCAAGTTTGGCCAAATTTCATCTTGAAATTAGATAAAAACATTCAAGTAATAATAATTTTGATATTTTCCAGGTGAGCACTGAAGTTTAGATGGAATTGATACAATTGAGTTCTTTATTAGTTTCTGGTAAGATACTTAAGCAAGGAAACTGTAATGAATAATGCAATGAGAACTAGCTATTGAAAATTTAATGTTCCTTTTTTGGATAACAAAGTCTGAAATCTATCCATACTATCATGTTATTTCTCAGAAGGAAAACACTCTTGAACACCTAACAGGAATCGAGCCATTGCCGCGGCCACTGATTACTGGATTCGATTATTTTAGGGACTCAAGAGCTTCTTTTCGTTTGAGAAAAAGATTAGAGCGATTCTTCAGTATTTGTTTAGAACCTTCACACGATCTAGCAAAATATCATGTCAGTTTAAATGAATACTAACATTTTTACGTATTTCGTCAGGTTCTGCTTGTGGATAATAACACAGGAACACCCTTACCGTTTGGAACGCTTGGAGTACACAAGGTAAAAAAAATGGCCAACTAATATATATTCCTTTTTTTGATGGGCTCTCACTGAGGTATCAAATAAATGTTTTTAAAAAAGAGTTCAATTCTTGTTGAAATAGTGCCTGCAAAATCATCAAAACTTCAGCACCTTGTGGCTATCTACTGCAAGCCGCATCTAATCACCTAAATGTTCACTTCAGCTATCTTATGGTCTGTAGTGCTATCTGCATGCGTTTGTAAAAGCTCGACCCCCAGAAAGACACGCAGCCGAATCCTTGAGTCGTTGTCTACTGGCACAATTAATGATAATGATAGTGATAGTAATAGTAATAATGATAGTGATAGTGACAGTGACGGTGACAGTGACAGTGACAGTGGCAGTGGCAGTGGCATGAAAGTGACAGTGATAGTGATAGTGATAATGACAGTGATAGTGATAATGACAGTGGTAGTGACAGTCATAGCGATAGTGACAGTCAGTGATAATAACAATAATAATAATGATATCAAAAACAACAATAACTGTATTTAATCTGTGATTTGTGTCAGTTGACACAGGATCCAGCTTTCTACCTTAAACTCCCTTTTATGTTCTATAATAGAGTTTGTTTTAATCCATTGTATATATGTATATATGTATATATAGGTGTGTGTGTGTGTGTGTGTGTGTGTGTGTGTGTATAATAATGTATTTCTATCTATTTTATTCTTGTTTGTGATTAGAAATCTGCCTTCAAAGATGCCAGTGTTTGTTTATTTATTTTCGACATCATCCAACTAAACGAGGAGAACCTAATGAAAAGGTATGACGGATCCCGTGATCAATGTCTTTTTTCCTGCAGGTTTTTGTTTATTTGTAAATTATGTAGTTCTGTTGTTAATCTACAGATGTAACGTATCGAAGACATTATAATATCCATGCAACAACTAAAAATATGAACCAAGGCTACGTTGGTAGCCTGTTTTGGCCTCTAAATTTACATTAGATAACAGTGAGACACATATCACCATAACAGTGGGTATGAATAAATTTGACAGTAGTCCTTAGGCAGCACATTGTACAATTAGAGATGAAGTAGGAATTGATTGGCAAAATGTTGGTGTGTAGCTTCAGCTTTAAAAAAGGTCAGATTCTTTACCCCAAACTAACAGTTAATGGTAGGGAAAGACAAGGTAGACGAATTCGCTATTTTTTTTCTTTAACAACGTTATATATGTTTGTTGCAAAGTCGATTAAGTGGAATTACCATACCTAGAAAGGGAAGACAAAGTTTTTTTCCTTTTAGTAGACAAAATGCTCCCTACCAAATAATTTCTTCGTAACATTGGCGCAAAGGCGCAGTTGGTTTGAATCGATGAACGTTATTTTATTGACGTAAATATGTTAAGTGAAAGCTTTTATATATTTGTAGGCCCATGAAAGAAAGACGAGATATTCTTGAGAAGAATGTGAAAATCATTAAAAACAGGATTACGTTGTCAGAGAAGCACCTCATTAAGGTTTGTTTTACTAAGTTATTATAAACTTGCCTCTTTCGTGTTGTTATTTGTATTTACGACTGTTACAAAGACAAAAATGATTTGGTTGTTTTCAACGAAACATGCAGTATTAACAATAAATTAATTCTTTATTTTTCTTTGCACCTTAAAACTTGTACAAAAGAAAGTTTTTGAAAGTATGCTGTTATCCAAATTGTTCTTCTGATGCTAAATTTTTGGCAAAAACGATTGTAAAGTAACGTTAACTTAACCTTGTAAAAAAGTCTGAGATATAGTTAGATTTGAATCGACTTGAATAGAATATCGGATGTCTTATTTCAACAAATGAGTGTTCATTAAGTGTTGCCCTACTTTGTTAAACATGACGTATAGATGTTCGATGTCTTTTTAGACAGAAAAGGACCTGTCAGCCCTTATGATGAGAGCCATTCGGGAAGGTTTAGAAGGCCTGGTATTGAAAGATTTGAAGGTATGATTTTAAGACGGATTACTTGTTAGGTTTGAACCGTTCGTCTTGGCGAGTCTGTTTTTTTTACACATTTTGTTACTTGTTAATTTAAAACTCAAATTTAAAATATTTTAAATATTCTGAAAATTGCCTAAGATTATATCGACTTCCATGAAATTCTCGACTATATAAAGCAGATTCACTGAACAAATTAATGAAAAATATCAGCTAATGATATATTATCGAAGTTGTGACATATTTTTTATAGTAGAGAATGTTTTGCTATCTCATTAATACTATACTTTATTCTTATAGTGTGTTTACAAATAGTATGTTAGAATGCTGTTGTTGTTGTTTCAACTTTCTGTTAGGTTAAAGAAACTGAAGTTCATAATTTTAATAGTATGAGTCTTATATGTTAAACACTATTTCCGCGATGTGATGAAGTGATACAAAGATTGCGTGGTTTATTAACAGTTTTAACACCTAATATTTAGAGCACCGATATATTCAGTGATTTTATCGATATAGATCTCATTGTTTTAAATCTCTTTTAGCGTGATAAGCCGCAGATTATAAACCAAAATTATATTTGTCTTTTTTCATTCACTGAACTTCACTTATATGCTGAAGTGTAAGTAATAACGTCATATAGAGGTACCTGTTAGTCATCACTTAAGCTCTTGCTCATCTGTAACTTTTTCCGAAAAATATATTTATCGTTTTTGTATTCCAAACCACCAAATATTTCATTTCGAAAAATCATCATCATCATCATCATCATGGGATCCCTCGTAAACGAGTAAGATTGTCTGATTAACTCTTGTTTACCCGTTGGTGGCTAAAAGTCCTATTCGTGAAACACATACTTTGCAACAGACAGGGCAGGTATAGGAAGCTAGCTGTGGCAAAGCAGGGGCAGCATCGCGTTCTTTACGGCGTTGACGTTTTTCCTCCGCTTTCCGACGGCGCTCCTTCTCAAATAGAGTCACACTCTCCCGGACTGCACTTCTCCATCTAGGTCTACCGCGTGCCAGATCCTCCCAGGCCGTCAGATCAATGTGGCACGCCTTAATGTTTGCTTTAAGATTATCCTTGAAACGCTTTCGCTGTCCCGTTTGTGCTCTGGTGCCAGATCCCAGTTCTCCGAAGAGTATCTGCTTAGGAAGGCGTGAGTCCTTCAATCTGACAACATGGCCAGTCCATCGCAGTTGATTTTCAGTTATCATGGCCTCGGTACTGGTGCAGTGTGCTTCGTCAAGGATGCTGCAATTAGTCCGCCGATCCTGCCAGGTCACACCCAGGATACGTCTCAGACAGTGCTGATGATACTTTTCAAGGGAGTTAAGGTGTCTCCTATAGGTCGTCCAGGACTCCGAGCTGTAAAGGAGGGAGGGTAACACAACAGCCTTGTACACCAGGAGTTCGGTCTCTTTCTTTAGACCCTTCTCCTCGAACACTCTCTCACGAAGCCTTCCAAAGGCGCAGCTTGCAACCTTAAAGCAATGTAAAATCTCTGCCTCGATGTCAGCTTTGTTGAGAGGACACTGCCAAGGTCTGCGGAAGGTCTGGACGTTCTTTAGTGTGGACCCGCTGATGCTCATGGGAGAGGGTGAGGACTGCTGGCCTAGAGCAGGTCGGAAAAGGACTTCTATCTTCATGTTCACCGAGAGGCCGAGGCTCTCGTAAGCGTACGTAAACGCATCCAGAATGACCTGGAGTGACCTAGAGTTGACGCTCTGAAGTGGCGCAGACGCAGATACCATTACCAATACAAATACCAATACCATTACCAATACCAATACCATTACCAATACAAATACCAATACCAATACCAATACCATTACCAATACAAATATCAATACCAATACCAATACCATTACCAATATTGAGTTGCGCTGGACGCATGGGAGCCTGCAAAATGGTAACTGATAAAATAAATATAATATAATATTCCAGTTCATCTGATAATAAAAGAAAGCTTTACTTTGGCTTCAAAGTTGGATATATTTAGAACACAATTATTGATCTTCATTCCCTTTTCTTCCTCACTCTTTTCTCTTTTTCTTTTAGATTTCGTTTTTCTTTTTCATTCATTAATTCTTTGCTGTTTTTTAATGTTTTTACTAACCTTGAATGCATTTTTTCTTGCTGTTCTGGGCTCTTTGGAGATGTCTTTAAAAGGTTCTTTTTTGTTGAATTTTAACCCATCTTGTCCACTTTTTTCATCAATAAACTGAAGGGAGAGAAATTGGGTGGGGATCAGAGATTAAATGGCTGAAACGGCGGGTGTAATTTGCAGAATGCTGGATGAAGAACGCGACTACAGTATACTATGTCAGCGGATATACGCCCAGGCCTAAACCCTAACCCTACAATTACTTAAATTGCTTAAATGAAAAGCTGTTATGGCCATGAATACCGAATAGTCCGCAATATGCGTATTTCCACTGATCTAGTACACTGTAGTCACGTTTTGCATTCATTTTGCATTCCGCAAACAACACCCGTCCTGTCTGAGAAGATTCCCCTTATCGGGAATTTTATCTCATATACCGAAAGAGGCCTGGTGCCAATGTCACACGGTTACTGAGTCTGTCCGCACATGCGGCTTTCGATCTTAAGATGTTACGCGTTAGATAAAAATAAGTTTTTTGTTTAGTATTTGATTTTACAATATTAGTTCAATTTGTATTGTCTCAGTTTATTCAAAGTGTTAACTAAAATCAAGTATATTATCATATAAAGCTGTTTTGTAAAGTTTTTTTTTTTGTAGTTATTTTCATCGGCTAAAAAGAAATTAGGGCAAATTTTATTCTGCACAAAGTAAGCAAAACTACATTGAACAGTTAATATTTTATATTGCTGCAAGCAAGGGTAACAGCTATGCCTGCCTGAATCACTTTACCCACAAAACACTGACAGTCTTCTTGCCACGAAAAAGTAAAAACAATTGCTAATTCTTTGTCGCGGAATATTTCGCCTCAAGTTTTGTAAGTAATGCAAGAGCGCATGTTCAAATCTCGTATCAAAGCTTCTTCATACTAAAACGTAAAACTAGACGCTTGCACAAAAGCAAAAAATACAAATGTGAATATAAGCGACACATGTCTTTATTTTGCATCTGTTCTTGCTTCAAGATTTTTCGAATTCTAGTGTCAATGAATATGAAGCTAAAGCAATCGCGATAGCAGAAACAAGACTCAAACCAATCAAAATATACTTGGTCTCGGGCCTCCGATCTTTATTGAGGAAACTAAGTATGGCTTCCACCACCGCCACGACGATAAGACGTGGGAATATAATTTCCGTATTGCGGCGTGCTTATTTATGCATTCAGCTCCATTGTGAAGTGAAAACGATAAGTTCGCACTTGTGAAATCACTGAATCGTTTAGCGTGAAATACTTAATGCCATCCCTCTTCTTTGGTACAGAGCATGGAAATAAACTGTTTGAAGGAGATATTAAACTATCACACCAAGACATTCCTCTCGTGTTACACAAGACAAAAGAACCCGATAACCTGAGAAGAAAACGCAATGTTATACTTCAGAGACGACGCCTGTGGGTTGACAGAGTGATCCCTTACTATATTGATAGCAAGCTTGGTAAGATATAATCAACTCGAGCTGCTGCTACCACGTATACTGGTATTACTATTACTACTACTACTACTATTATTGCTAACTGTATACACTAGAGTGCTACTACTACTGTTACTACTATGTATAAAAAGTATAAAATTACTATTACAACTATTAATAACTACTACTATACTACTACTACTACAGCTATTACTATACACAGCCTATACTACCACTACATTACTACTATTACCTACTATTACTACTACTACTACTACACTAATACTACTACTACTACTATTACTACTACTACTACTACTACTATTACTACCACTACAATACTACTACTACTACTACTACTACTACTACTATTACTACTACTACTACTACTATTACTACCACTACACTACTACTACTACTACTACTACTACTATTACTACTACTACTACTACTACTACTACTATTATTACTATTACTACTACTATATTACTACTGCTATTACTACTACAACTATTACTATTACTATTACTACTACTACAACTACTACCATTACTACTATACTGATTCTACTACTATTAATACTACTACTACTACTACTTCTACTTCTTCACTACTGTAGCATTTATGCTACTTTTATTATTACTAATATAGTGATCTCGCATAGCTACCAAATAAAATAGAAGGGAAGAAAAAATCTCAAACATTCATCAAGCAGCCAAATGAGACTACAAAACTAAAACGTTTTCTAAAATTGCACTAAAAGTTTCTGATATAGAAATTGTCAAGGACAAATTAGGGATTTTTTAATATTTAGTTTAGAGTAGGGCTGAAAAATTCAGCTGTCCATGGTCTGGCACAGTTTAGGTCCAGTAAAATTCACAGTTCACAGTTTATTTGTTTTTACCAAGAATTTACGTATACATTAAAAAATACCACAGAGCAAAAGAACAAAGAAATTCCTGGTAGGAAAGGCCAAAAGAAGTCTGGGGCTTATAGACTATGGCCTCCCTTAATATTGAAGTATTGAAATATAACTTTAGGATAAAAACAGCGCAAAAAAGCAAGCAAAAGCGGACGAACATAATCAAGCCAAGCGAGCAAGCTAAAAAACTTTTTTACTGTAGCAGATATGATTTTAACCGCGATTTTAAGAGTGAAATACTCTAAATATCTTTAAAGTTTTGAGGTAAAGAATTAAAAAACCTTGGTCCTTGGAATCTTAAAGAAAATAGTTTTAAGATTCCAAGAAGATGTAAATTTGTACAAAACTGCGAAGCTAGCTCGTTTGGCATTTACGTTAGTTAAATGGAACATTAAGAAAGCTTTTGTAAGCTGTGCACAAGATAGCATAAAGAAATAGACGTAATTTTTATATGTAAAAAGAGCAATGACCTCTGCTTATCACAGCTCTACAGAAAAACAAGATAAAGCAAGCAATGGAATTGATTGAAAATAATACATGTTTGAGATTTAGAGAGATCAGCATCCATAATGAGAGAAACATTCTTCATCTTTCCTTTGAAAAACAAACTGGGTAAGTGGTAAGAGTGCAAGGCAAGCAATTAGATAATAGAGTAGGAATTAAGTTGTTTTACTTTTTTTTGGCGCGCGAGCGGGCAAGATAAAAAGAATCCTGTAATCTGATTGGTTTCTAGGGGTTTCGTGAGCGGGCGGAATTTTACCATCATTCCCGCCAGCAGATAATAGCGACTTCGTGACAAGCAAAGCCGACAAAAGTTTCAGTAAAAATAAGTAAAAATAAAATAAAAATGTTATTTACCGGCCCTCGGGCTATGTACGGACCTCGGCCTCTGGCCTTGGTCCTTATGCAAGACCTCAGGCGCAGTTTTTCTCATACTGACCTCCCGGCCGGTAAATAACATTTTTATTTTATATATGGCTAGATAGTTTCCTCCAATGTGATAGGTTGTTTGTAGGGCCGGATTATCTTGTAAGGACTCGCAAAACAACTTTAAAAAAACGATTTTAAGGAAGTTCGGAGATTTTCCGAAAATTTGCGAACTCTTCCGAAGATTTCCAAAGATTTTTAGAAAATTTTCAAACATCTAGAAACGCATGCATAAGAAACAGTTTTTAAAACATTTCCGAAGGTTTCCGAAAACTGTCGGATATTTCCGATGATTACCGTAGAGGTAGGCATTTACCGGAAGTAAAAAAAAGTCATAATAAATTCAATTAAAATAATTATTGAAATTGCATGTCGTTTGAAAGCAGACAAAGTCTTTGATTTTGTCCAAATATGATAAAAGTTGTTCAAACTGAACGTTTTTAAAAAATAAATTATTGTGTTCGTTGCGTAGAAGCTTGGTCACATAGCTAGGAATACGGCCTCGATCAGAAGCTCAGAGCACGTGACCGGATGTTAAAAATAACCGATCCGCTGTAGTTCAAAAAATCCCAACTTGACAAAAACCATATAATAAATAACTTATTAACCTCTTCTGCTCGGTCTTTACAGGAAAATCTCAGACCTAGGTCTTGTTATAGGAACCTCGCTACGTTCGGTCGATACTTCAAGCCCACAGTCTGAGATTTCCCTGTAAAGACCTCACTATCGGTTAATAAGTGTTATATATATGTTGTTTCCTGTTTATATACTACGCTTCTACTACTGTTGAACTTCATTGATTATTTGTGTTAAGTTCTAATGGAAAGCAAACTGTATCCCTCATAACTTTTTCAACTGTTTCAATTTTTTACTAGTTTCAACCAATTTCATTTATGCCACTATTACTACTACTACTACTACTACTACTACTATTACTACTACTACTAGTACTACTACTACTAGTACTACTACTATTACTATTACTACCACTACTATTACTACTACAACAACTACTACTGCTGCTACTACAACTACTACTACTACTAATAATAATAATGTTAGTAATAGTAATGGCAATGATAATGATAATAGTTGAGTTTATCACTGTACTGCTGTCATTATAACAATTAGTACAAAAGCAGATGTTTTTGCCATTTTTCTATCGTTCAGGTGACTTTGGAGAACACTCACAACAAGCCAAAAATCGAACTGATCAGGCTACGTAATCCGTGGGGAGACAGTGCAGAGTGGAAGATGGCTTGGAGTGATCGGTAATGAAAATGAGTTCTTGTATTGTACCAAAAATATGAACTGTGTCACCGATTAGTAATATAGTTTTCAATCAACAACAACAACAACCACAACAACAACCACAACGGCAACAACGATAACGACAATAACGATAACGACAGCAACGATAATGACAACAACGATAACGAAAACAACGATAACGACAACAACGATAACGAAAACAACGATAACCAAAACAACGATAACCAAAACAACGATAACCAAAACAACGATAACCAAAACAACGATAACCAAAACAACGATAACCAA
>JAOBBB020145613.1:0-12568 GCA_025331005.2 Zoanthus gigantus
TTTTTTTTTTTTTTTTTTTTATTTTAATTTTTTAATAAAAAATTCGAAAATATAAGGCAACCAATAAAAAAGAAATGAGAAAAAAAAATTATTACAAGTTTGTGTTTCAAGACAATGCTACGTAAGGGGTAATAAAATTTTTAATGTTCACTATTGCAGTATGTATTTAAACTCTTGTAAACAGTAAAATGTTTATTGGAAAATAAAACTAAATATGTTTTAAGCTTTTATAAACATACATTAACAACCTTAGGATGATAGCGTATAAAATGGTTTGAAATCATAAAATCCTATAACTTTCTTTATTTGTCATTGATTTTATTATATGTTTTATTTTAAAGTTAATACAATCTAAAAGTGTTGTCAGTCTAAATGTAAAATGTTGGTTTTATTTACAATTATTATTATTATTGTGGTCATAACTCGCCTGGTAAAACTGTGATAACTTTTAAGCCAAAAACGTTTAATTTTTAAACATTTTCTGACAGTCAATAAGACCGTTAACATTATAATATTATTGTTGTCTAAACTAAATCATAATTTTGAAAAATTCAGAAAGGTAATTTTTATCACAGTTTAGATTTCTTTTAGAATCATATATATGATCACTTATAATTTATGTATCTATTGTATTTTTATGATGTGCAGTCCAGCTTCATTTATTTGGATAAGTGATATGGCCGGATAAAGAGATATGCCAAACAAGGCATTTCTAGCAAGTTATTTAAGGTTAAAAAATATTAGAATGGTGTAAAATTTTTTAAAAAGTGAAAAGTTAAAACAAACCGCGTTTTCGACTCTTTAAGTCATGTTCAGGTTTTTATTGGCGTTTCGAATGACTATACTTATTGAAGGTTATCATACCCATTTCATCACCAATATAATTTTACGGTTTCTGCTTGAATGATGGTGTCAGTGTTCATTTAGTTGAACTGAAAATAGAAGGAGAGATGAATGTATATACCACTTCTTGTGTGTGATTGTTAAAATACGGGTAAACAAGACAGGTGTCAACCATCTCAAGTTCCACCTTTGTGAGATCCAGAAAAGTGACGGCCAGATAGCTGGGCCGTGACTGTACATTGAAAAAAAACATGCTTTACGATGAAAGAAGAATTTGTGTCAAAAGCAGTAAATTTCTTGTTTGTGTTTGTTGAAAAGACTCGAAAACAAGAAAACAAATGTCGATCATCCCAAGTTCCATCTTTGTGGGGTCCAGAAAAGTGACGGCCAGATAGCTGGGCCGTGACTGTACATTGAAATAAACGTGCTTTACTTTGAAAGAAGAACTCAAATTCAGAAGCTGTAAATTTCTTGTGTGCGTTTGTTGAAAAGACGCAAAAACAAGAGGGCAATTGTCAACCATCTTAAGTTCCACGTTTTTGAGATTTGGAAAAGTAATTCGCGGATAACCTAGGCTGGACTGTGCATAGAATTTACAATGAAGCAATAACTTAGTTTTAGAAGGTAAAATCTTGTATGAGTTGACGAAAAGACGTGAAAGCTGTCAATATCACAAGTCCTGCCAAAACAGAGGGATACGGAAATGTAATGCCTGGATAACCGAGAATGGACTGTATCTTTTGTAAAAGTGATGTTTATTTTGGATTTTGATTAAGTTTGCAAAAAATTAATAGTCTTCTGTTTTGACCTATCACTGAAAAAAGACTTTTGATTTTAGAGGTAAAAATGAATCAGCAGCTTGTAACGGTAGAGGAGACTGTGAATGTGGTGAATGTATCTGCAAAAAGAAAACAAATGTAAGTACAATTTGCTAGGATAATTCCAGTATAATATCATACTATCGCATATTTGGGATTCAATTGAAGACCAAAACCTTGTTTTTGAGATTGAATAGTTCCGGCTTCTGTTTTGCAAAAATTGCTAGTAATCATAGATAACCTTAAATCTGTATAAAATTTCATAAGTTCATCGCCATGAACTACGATACAGATTTAATTGAGGCAATCATAGACCATAACGTCGTGTTGTTTATTTTGATGAACCAAGATGCTCGAGAATAAAGTTGTAAACGGTGTAAACAATAATGCTATAATTATTTATTACATGGATATGAGTATTTTACTGAAAAATATACCACTCGTAGATTTCACATGAAATTACAACGGGATACGAGTGTCATATTTTCCATATCCTCACTAGTGAAGATATCGCTGACGTCATCCCTTTGTCTGGGACACTGTAAAATAAGTGTAATTTTCAAATCACTCATGTCTTTGTAAAAAAAAGAAAATTACACGTTGGCTTGAACATTATGAAGTTTATTTTCGAGTGAAAAAAATATTTCACGAGTGAGCACAGAAAATGAGTGAAATCATTTTTCCACTCGAAGAAAACTTCGCCACCGTGTAGTATCCTCTATATACTTACGCATTTTAAGCATTATTTACGCATATTGAGCGTTTTTATTCATTGTTATTTGAAAAAAGAAACCTGAAAACTTTCAAGTTGTTATTTCCTATTTTCCTACTAGTGCACTTTAAAATTAATTGAACTTTTGCTGGGAGTGTTGTGTATTTTTTCTCATTTTTCGTTGAATTGTCGCAGGTATCTTTTTTTTTATTTTTATGTCCGGTGTAATAAACGTGATGTAGTTCTAATCATATTTTTTTATGAAATTGTTGTTAATTTATGTTAGACTGAAGGAGAGAGGATATATGGAAAATTCTGTGAATGCCGCAACATGGGTTGCACCTTAGATAATGATGGAAATATGTGTGGAGGTAATTGCGTTTTCATTATAAATTGTGTTGGACCTTCATTTTTATCTTTATTAAGATGCCAAGATGTTTTGACGTGAGTTTTTTCTTACATACTTTTGTATAATTTAGTTAAGATTCGGAAAGAAGATTTCCATTAGTAGGGTCTCCATTGTCCACAATGATGATGCTAAAAATGTTTGGAGGTTGGCTTTCTGTTACATACTTGAGAAATAACACTAATATGCGGAAGAAGGATCTATGTTAGTGATAGAATGTGTTCCATTATATTTAGTAAGTGATGCTGAAACGTTTGCATGCAGTTGGGTTTTATGTTACATGTAACATAACAGTAATATGCGGAAGAAGGATCTATGTTAGTGATAGAATGTGTTTAAGTAGGGCCTCATGTTATCTACTACAGTGATGCTAAAATAGTTGGAGGTGAGGTTTCTGTTACGTATTTGTAAAATAAGATTAATGTACGGAAAGAGGATCCCCATTAGTGATAGAATATGTTTAAGTAGGCTCTCCATTTTATTTCAAAGAAGGTAAAATGAGGAAGAATGTGTTTCAGTAGGGCCTCCATTTTATTTACAAAGAAGGTAAAATGAGGAAGAATGTGTTTAAGTAGGGCCTCCATTTTATTTACAAAGAAGGTAAGATGAGGAAGAACGTGTTTAAGTAGGGCCTCCATTTTATTTACAAAGAAGGTAAAATGAGGAAGAATGTGTTTAAGTAGGTCCTCCATTTTATTTACAAAGAAAGTAAGATGAGGAAGAATGTGTTTAAGTAGGTCCTCCATTTTATTTGTAATAAAGATAAAACAAAAAAGGAAAAACTCTATTAGTGATCGAATGTGCTTAAGTAGGGTCTCCAGATGTTAGAACAAAGGTAGCAGCTCAATCATTTTTAAAATTCTTGAGTGTTGCTACGGCTGGGTATCAAATCCAGGTCTCCTGCACATCAGACTGACATCTTTCCAACTGTTAACCAGCGACTCGTCTAACTAGCTTTTCTTGATGAAAAGAGAAGGGAATAAATGAAAGGAAAAGGTCATATTAGATGAGTTTTCTGCTTTGAAAGAAAAGAAGAGAAGAGGAAAATGATTGTAAGGCATTATTGAAAGCATTGGATAATTAATGCTCAGAAAGCTTAAAAAAGTTCAAAATTGACATTAATTGCAAAATCGAACGGTATGAGGAGGGCAGCATAGCAGAAGGAAGAAGAGATGAAAACGGTAGTGAAAGGCATTGAGATGAGGCTTAAAGAAGTGAAAACTGCATGCTATGAAGCAAAGACTAGTAAATTCAAAATAAACTGCTTTGAAAGTTGTGTTGTTAGATCCTCTCTCAGTTTCCATTGCACCTATTCACGACTT
This sequence comes from Zoanthus gigantus, assembly GCA_025331005.2. Lineage (NCBI taxonomy): Eukaryota > Metazoa > Cnidaria > Anthozoa > Zoantharia > Zoanthidae > Zoanthus > Zoanthus gigantus. Next base: position 4,102 of record JAOBBB020145613.1, read on the forward strand.
TATGTTCCAGTCTTGTTGCATGTTATGACAATTTGAAATAGAGTTTTTAACAGAAGTCCTTGAATTTTTATACGGTCCTTGAAAAGGCTCTGAATTTTTTAGCTGAAAAGGCGTACGAAACGTATTCTACTGCCTTTAAATTGCTATTAGCCAGTACAAAAAATACCATTATACTCTTTGTTTGTCCACCCAAAATTTGCATAAACATTGTTTCCAGTTTCTTTCGGGGTCATTGTAAGTCCCTAGAGAAAATATAAACAATGCTTATGCAAAATTTCAGATAAACAAAGAAAGAGTATTATGGTATTTTTTGTACTGGCTAATTTCTAAGGGTTACTGCTGTAACAGGTCATGGTGAGTGTGACTGTGGAGTATGCAAGTGTACTGGAAACTGGACTGGTGAAGATTGCACTTGTACTACAAGCACTGAGACTTGCGTTAAAGATGGCGTAAGTTATTTTACTTTCCAAACACTGTTACCTCTTTAGTTAGTCGCTTTTAGATTCAGTGAAACTTAATTGATGTAGTATGTACTAATAGTAGCTAAGTACCAATGAGGGAGACAAAATTTTGATAATTCGACAAAAATTGTAAATACAGTTTTCAAACACTTAATTTTTCTCCTTAAAAGTTTTATGAATCTAGTTTGACTCAAACAATTGAGCTACAAACGAATACTTGTGCTGTCCAAAAACTCCTAGAAGAATGTTTAAGAAGCATTCTTCAATACTTTGCATGAAAATGTCGGAAGTTTGACCCTTACTTTCAAACAACTTCAAGTGTGGAATGATCACTGACAAGATTTCCAGATACTTATTAAAAATGTTTTTCCCAACCGATTGTATAGTGGATACTGTTTGTTAGCCACAATTAAGATTCGAAATTATTAACATTTTTGTGCGCATCATTTGAATACATGTTATTTGACTTAAAAGCATAAGTTAATAATAATAATAATAATAATAATAAATATTTAATGATAACTCCCCTAAAGGGGCTTTTCAGTATCATATTAAAATCCCATTTCCCTGTCTCCCAGTTAAGAATCCCAACTGGTAGGAGGTAAACCAGTTGGCTATTTACAAAGCATGGTGAATTTGCCCCTAATATCACCGAGGACAAATCCATTCAGTAGTCCAAGTCGGAGATTTGAACCCGGGTCTTCCGTTTTCAAATCCCCAGCTCTGACCACTGAGCCACGCTACCTCCCTGAGTTAACTGAGCATTCGAGCGTTAGGTCGTCAGATTACTACAGAAAAATAATGGTGGTGGTGTTGATGTTGATGATGATTATGGTGATTAGGATGATGGAGATGACAATGATGATGGCTGTGGTTATTAACATAATAATCGCTATGGTGATAACGATGATGCGATAACATTGGCGATGGCTATGGTTATTACAAGGTGGGGATGATAATGATGGTTTCGGTGATTATGATTATAATGATGACAATGATGGTGGCTATGTTGATAACGATGATGGCGATGACAGTGATGGCTATGGTGATTACGATAATAGTGATGGTGTTGATGGCAATGTCACTACTGATGATATGGTGATTACGATAATGATGATAACGACGTTAATGATGACGATGATGGTGATGACAATGATGATTGCTTTGGCGATTATGATGATGGTAATGGCAATTGTGATGGCAACGATAATGATGATGGCTATGGTGATTTTTATAATGATGGTGATGACAATGATGGCTTTGGTGATTATGATGATAGCAATGATAATGGTGATGGCTTTGGCGATTACGATGATGGCGATGACAATGATGATAACTATGGTGATTACAAGTTGGGTATGACAATGTTGATGGTTATGGTGAATTACGATGATAGCAATAACAATGGTGATGGCTTTGGTGATTATGATGTTGATGACAATGATAGCTATGGTGATTATGAGGTGGGGATGACAATGGTGATGGCTATGGTGATTACGATTATGATTATATAGATGCTTGTCTTTATGTTTTTCAAACATTTCAAAGGTTATGTGCAACAACTACGGAACTTGCGAATGTGGGAAGTGTGTGTGTAATGCAACATCCAAATTCAGAGGAAAGTTTTGCGAAGATTGTCCTGTAAGTATCTCTTTGATACTTTCTTCAAAGATTCTGTGTTTATCTTATCATCAACAAAACTTAGTTAGAAATTACAAGCTGTTATACTTCTCGTAGAGCTGTGAAGGAAGATGCAAGGAACTGGAGCAGTGTGTTCTATGCCGTGTGTTCTCTGCTGGTCCTCTCTCTGGTGGAGGCTGTGAAGCCACTTGTGGTGAGATTACCGTAATACAAGTGGATGAAGTTTACCCAGGTTAGTCATAGTTGTCGCTTTTACTATGATTAGGTACCTTTAGCAGTGAGGATGACAACGCCGACGCCGATTGCAAAGAACAATAGTAAATACAATAACTGCACGCTGGAATGCATCGAGATCGGCACCTGCGCGGAGTTGTCGCTAAAATTAGGACTGCAAGAATGTAGCAACAGATACTTTCTCAGTATTTGTTTAGCTTCATGGAGAAACATTTAATCGCCTTCTGCTCACAAAGTTTAAGGCGGAGAAAACAAAATCCTTATGAACTGCACAAAGAAATAAAGAGTAAGCTTGGTATATGATTTCTCTGAACTGTCGTTGGTCGCGTTCCCGTCTTCGTTGCTAAAGGTCCCTAATGTCAAGAGCCGAACAACTGCTGACGTCATTGTTTACAGTCTGCTCATTAGCATGCAAATTTAGGTAGCAGAAGAACAAAGATAATTACGATCATTTGAGCTAAATTATTGGGTTCTAGTAGATCTATTGTTGATGTACTACGTGGAAGTAAATTGTTAATGAACCAATATGATCAAGAGCTCGGTACAATCCAGGATTTGCAACCGTAGATTGTATTTCTTGTCAAACCGTAGGTTGAACTAAAAACTAACTAAATACTTTATTTAACGTCAAATGCGAAGGATGTGGTTGCCCATTCTTCCTAGCCAGATGCTAATGTTTAATCGCTCGACTGCTCAGATCTTGGTGTGAAAGTCGAATTTGCAGAAGGAGGAAAACCGGAGTACCCGGAGAAAAGCCCTCAGAGTCATATTGAGATCGACAAATCTCAGCCCATGTGTGGAGCCTGGGAATCGACCCCTGGTCGTAGAGGTGGAAGGCGCGACTGATGACCACTACGCCAAGCTGACTCCCCAGTTGACTTGTCAGTGAACGGATATGATGTTTTTGAGTTGGTATTAAGTTACAGTTTCTCAGCATGAATAAACCATTGACATTCATGCTTGCGGTTTATTCTCGGCTACACGGTACTGGCGAGTCCCAAGAAGGACGAAACAGCTGTCTATGGTTGCATATCCTGGCTTGTTTTAAGCTGAGAATCACATTAGCTCACTGACGACTTTATTTTCACGTAGTACGTAAGCCATTCATTTATTAGTTCTGTATATCTATATTTGCTTAATAGGTCTTTACCGAACCTACGTACCAGACTGTATTTCGTACACGGTCTTTGTGCAGTACAGTCTCTATAGTAATAATCTTACAGCACAGATCCTACGTACCAGACTGTATTTCGTACACGGTCTTTGTGCAGTACAGTCTCTGTAGTAATCTTACAGCACAGATCCTACGTACCAGACTGTATTTCGTACTCGGTCTTTGTGCAGTACAGTCTCTGTAGTAATAATCTTACAGCTCAGATCCTACGTACCACACAACATTTCGTACACGGTCCTTGTAGTACAGTCTATAAAATATTGAGGAGGCTTGCCAAGCAAATAGACAGATGAATTTTTTAAGAGTATCCATGTAATTTCTGAGAAGTCATCGTGGTTGAAAACACTCAAAATAGCTTGTCCAGTACTTTTAATAAGTTCTACATTCTTTGTTAAATCTCCATTCCTGTATATCAACCGGTGTCACAGTCTCAGGTTTGCTTACAAAACACTTTCTGTATTCAGAATTCCTGTTTTTGTTACCTTATTAGATATTGGGGCACGTATGCTAATTAGGAAAGATTTGTGAACAAAGATTTGGCCTTACGGCTTTCCTTCTTATAACCAACACCAAGCAATGATAGCTTTAGTTATATTTGGTAATCTTTGCAGGTATATTAAGGAAGGAACGCTGTACTTGAAAGTAGACTATTATTAGTGCATCATCAAATTATTATTTTATTTCAAACTCGGAATTATGCTACATGGTGCTCATTACTCCTGGAACTCCTGAAAAACCTTTGAAATTTTGACATTTTCTTCCAGGACCCTTGAAAACTCCTCAAAAACATATAATTTCCATTTACTCTTAGAAAACTCCTGGAAAACAGATAATTTCCCTGTACTCCTGGAAAACTCCTGAAAAACTCCTGAAAACATAAACTCCCTTTACTCTCGGAAAACTCCAGAAAAACGGATTATTTCCCTGTACTCCTGGAAACTCCTGAAAAACAGATCATTTTCCTGTACTCCTGGAAAACTCCTGAAAAACAGATCATTTTCCTGTACTCCTGGAAAACTCCTGAAAAATAGATCATTTCCCTGTACTCCTGGAAAACTCCTGAAAAACATATCATTTCCCTGTACTCCTGGAAAACTCCAGAAAAACAGATCATTTCCCTGTACTCCTGAAAAACACCTGAAAAACAGATCATTTCCCTGTACTCCTGGAAAACTCCTGAAAAACATTTCATTTCCCTGTACTCCTGGAGAACTCCTGGAATTTTGTTGAGATGTTTTGATCAGTTCTATCAACAAACCAAAACCTGCAGTAGCATCTGACTCATGTTCGTACTTTTTGTATTTTATATGGACTCAAAGTCTGTTGCTGCTACTATGAAAGAAATGATCTGAGATCGTTTTTTTTTTTTGTCGAGAGAGAATTGGGGGTTGGACTCTGAAAAAAGAAATTCTTTACCCTGGAGAACACCTGGATTTGTATTTGGATCTTTAGTCAGTGAGCACCATGATGTTAATTCAGTTAGTCAGTCGTTTGGTTTCTCTTCACCAAAGTTGACAAAGTTTTCCATCTTTTAGAAGTTGGTAAGTGGAGTAACAGAAGACTGGGAGGAGAGGGCTAGAGATGAAAGATGACCTTTGATTGACTGAACTTAAGTAACTCTCGTTTTCGTAATACTACAAAACTAGAGATAAGCGCCGGTTCCAATGATCAGTGTTTTTTCTTGTAATCGAATTTAGCTTTAGTTGTATTGAAATTTAAAAAAAACACTAAAGCCATTTAAATTGGCAGATAAGACCTGAAGTTTAACAACTAATAATAACTAATAAATACAAAACGAAAAAATGTAACGGGTGAAAGGTTATTCAAGTCAAGGATGTTCGGAGGTTAAGGGGTTGTTTTTACATTTCAAACAAGCATTTTTCCGTTGCAGATATGGGAGAGAGATGTCAGTTCAAAGACAAAGAAGACTGTTTGATTACTTTTGCATATAAAGAAAGCCCAGATGGAAAACTTGAGATGCACGTTAAGAAGATGAAAGGTAGTATATTTTTATGATTTTATTGTGTACACTGGGGTTTATCATTTGCTTAGTTTTACAATGCACACTGTTAGATTATTCTGCTATTGCCCAACTATAAGTAAATCTAGCACTCATAAAGATGGATGAGGAGATGAATCACGGAAACAGGTTTGGTTTCTAAGCCTGATCACCTGGAATGATTAGGGTGATGTTTACTTGTGTTAGTGTTGATGACAATGGTGATGTTGCTTGTGATAATTGGTGTCATGGCCGTGGGGACGTTTCTACTAGCTCTTTGTTTTGATAGCCCAGTTATTACAGACTGATTTGATTTGGACAACCATGCCATTCCCATCTATCTATTCGGTCTGATGAAAGTTGTTTATCTATCTGTTAGAGCTAGTTCTTGGAAATACTTAATCTATCACGATCCTGCATCGAATAGTTGGTCAACCCAGATGATAGGTTAAATCGTATTACAACATGACAACGTGTCATCACTCTTTTCTTATTATCAGTGTTCTGTAAATCACACGTACGATTTTGGAAATAAAGAGTTTAAGTATAGTTCTCAACATCTGAGTGTAGGTTAGACTTAGACTCAAGGTTTTTCGTTAATGTTCAAGTTGTACTAATTTCAAATGACTTTTTGTGTGGCTTCTATTCGCAGCATGTCCGGATGATGGCACTCCACTCATAATCATTCTGGCAGTTGTTGGTGGAATCTTGGGAGTAGGGCTTGCTCTTCTCCTTATATGGAAACTGCTTGCTACCATTCAGGTTTGTTACTGGTTGAATAGCGAAAGAAGTGCGTCGACAAGTAAATGAAGCACATGGTTTTATAATCAACATTAGGTGGAAATAATTGATCATCGCCTTAAGGAAAACACAAAACTGGCATTACGAGCGATAGCCCTTCGTAGAGCAGCTCAAATTTTGCAATTCAAGTGCTTTGACGAAGGGCTAATGCTTGATTCGTCAGCTTTTTGCTCCTACTTTTCAGCCAATGGTTAATTAAACTGCATAAGGCCCTGTCTATATATGTCGCATTTAATAACACGTATTTAACTTATATGAATTTTTTTCGTCTGAGAGACAAATTAAATGTCGGTTCATTTTAAAAGTCAAATATAATTTCGATGTCGTTTTGTGCCTGCATTTACTTTTGTCAGCGTAGAACTTCTAAAAAAACATGGCAGCGATCAGAGAGGCAGTATTGCTAAAGATTGCTCTGGCGAGGCGAAAGTGTAGGATTTTGTGATCCATGCATGCAAGGTCGTTAAAATAAGTAACTGCCTTTTGGTGTTCGTTGAAGGTGGGTCAAGGGCTCTCATCCACTTAACTTTACAGAGTCTAAAGCTTAGCAACAGTTGCAATAAGAGATTTGGCGCATAAAAAGATTCAGCTTAGCTGTTCTTGGAAACCCTGGAAAGTCCTTGAGAAAGGAGAATTTAAATCCAGGTGAGAAAAACCTGGAAAACGAGGATCGGTACTAGAACGTCTTGGAAAATAGAGCTTTTCATGGATAATGAAGTTATCTATATAAATTTAGGTTTTTGGGAAAACAAACATATGTAAACAGATTGCAAAAGTCTACTTTAAACACTAAAAAGTCTACGTTTTTCAGGCCGTCATGGTTATGTCCGGACGTGTTCTAGTTCACTTGCTTACTAGATCCTAGTCTGTGTGCCTGTACAGGCAAAAGATTTAGCCTCTACTTTAAACTGAGGGACGTACCGCTAAGTTGGAACTGGACCTAGGACTGAGAGATATGCTTTTCATAATTATAGTAATCCAAGGACAAATCATCCCTACTGACCGAGGTGAATAAATTGTTTTTCTTTTAGTCGTCTCGCCTCAGTTCTGCCTTAGAAAAATCAAAAGAATAATGTGGTTGCCCAGAACGATTTCTTTATAGCAATAGCCATCGGACATGGAAGCTTTTTTATTGCTAACGAACACTGTTTTTTTTCACCAGGATCGGCGAGAATTTGCCAAATTTGAGAAAGAAAGGCAAAATGCCAAATGGGATACAGTAAGTAGAAATATGGAATGGAGCTTACACCAATTTTAGAACTTACAAATGCGACTTAAGTTTCTGATTATCGTTCCTCTAGAATACATATTCATATTGAGATGATTCTCAAGTTCGGCTGTGTGTTCACATGATGCTAGTGTCTAAACTGTTCGTTAACATATACTCTCTAACATTTCCTAGGCTTCAATATCATCTTCTTCAAAGATAAACGAATGTATAGAAATCATGGCGTTCCTCTAGAACAACCATATTCACATTGAGATGATTCTCAAATTAGGCTATGTGATTACATGCAACTAGCATCTAAACTGTTTGTAAACACATATTCTTTAACATTTCCTAGGCTATAGTATCATTTTCTTCAAAGATAAAGGAACGTATAGAAGTGTTAACGTTGCTCTACAATACGTATTGATATTGAGATGATTCTCAAGTTGATGATACCCGATCGAGTTTCAATACGGAACAACTTGCTCCCATTTTTTCTCTTTCCCTCTTGTAGCTCCGCATTAGAGTGCACGGAGTTTACATGACTCCGAAACAAAACGTACGCGTTCAACCATATAAAAAATAGAATGAACCGCAAGTCAAACCGGATCAAAACTCGACCCCTAATAAACGGAACACAAAATATGTTTAGAGTAAAATACTGTTCTGACACAAGAGTAGTGCCAAGAACGTTAAATCTAGCGTTTTTGAAGTACCTTTCTTGCTACGAAACACGCATGCGCTATTTGTGACCGCGTAAAATGTCAGATTTGTTCGCTCTTAAAGGCGAATAGTATCTAGCAGGCTGTCCAAAATTGCGGTAACGAAACGAGCGTTACCGCCGCGTTACCGCAAAATAGTTTTACGGTAACGAGATATCGTTACCCCAAACGAAATATCGTTATCCTGCAACCAAGAACTGGTAACATATTAAAAGAAAACACTTGGCT
>JAOBBB020145704.1:0-12568 GCA_025331005.2 Zoanthus gigantus
AGGAGAAGGTATCCTCTATAAATTGTTTTCTGTTCTCATTTGTAACGTGAAAGACCTGCACTAACTTTTCGAAGTATACACTTCTAATACTTGAATAATGACTACAATTAAACAGTAGATGATATTCATCCTCTACTTCATTAAGTTCACAGTGCTGACATATTCTTTCTTCAAGGGGTATTTTGGGTTACAATATCTTCCAGTCTCAATCAAAAGGGGATGATTGCTGATTCTAAATCTTAAAAGACCTCTTATTTCATTACAGTTATATAGCTCGTCTCGTCTGTTTCACAAAAGGAAGGAGTTGCCGCAGGTTAGGTGCTGAGGTGGGGCGGTAGCCTCCTCTTGGTAGCTCACGAAAATCATCAATCTTATTGAATGGGAGCCACCTGCCTTGATGAAAGTCGTCAGAACCCTTATATATAGGCAAGCTGGTTGTTGCTCATGAGTTTTCCTACAGGGTAGACTTCTTGATCATACTTCCTCATGGCATCCACAATTGAACTATACCCCTTTTTTCTCTGGGCCAGCCTCTCCTTTCCTGCCTTATGCTTCAATAACTCAATGTGTCCTTTGATTATGTTAGCTCATTTCATCTCAACTATATGGTATACTTCATGCCAGTATGCCATATAGTTGCCCTCCATATAACCTCCCTAACAAGTAGTAAGTATATACTCCCTTCTTAGGGAGACCCTAACCCTAATGCTAATCCTAACTGGCATACTTGCATGAAGTATATACCCGCTGCAGGCTTCGCAAAACAGTTTGCCACTCGATTTGCAAAATGGCGTATCTATGCATTCTCACATCCTTGCCTCAATTTACACATTCTTCACAGCTGTTGATGGCTTTTGGTTTGCTTTACATGGCCCTGTTCTTACTTTTGTTTGAAGTAACCATACTGCTACGCGCTTGGTCGGAAAGCAGCGCACTTCGTAATTGACTTAATTCATTTGTCACGGTTTGCCGAGTCAGGGTTCTGAACTGGAAGCCCTGGAAGCCATATTGCACTCTCAAACGACTTACAAGCCAAGTAAGATAGCTAGGCCCTCAAACAGAAAACCAGGCCTTCAACAAAACCAAATAATTGTATAAAGCAGTCACAAAGCCCAGGATTGTTTTGATGTTTTTATTGGCTGGACAATTTTATCGACTTTTATGCTCCTAAACATGACTATTATGCCGCCATTATGCTCGATGCTCTCAGCATATAGTACTTTTTTAGTAGGTTTTAGTACTATGCTCAATATTATGCCGGCATAATTTATCTGTAAATACTACCCTAGCTCAGTTAATATTTCATTCAGTTGTTGTATTTCCCTGCGAGATGTCATTCAATCCTGGTAATACAATTTTGCAGTCGTTGTAACAATGCAATGTTGTAACAATAGATAATATTAAATCTTTTTTCTTAATCGATAATTTTACTTCATACAGCCTTCACTGGATATTTCATGGACTCTTGTGTTGACAATACCTTACTTGTTTGTTCCTGTAACTTGCAAAAGATCTTTCAACACAAGAATACGGAATTTGTATGTCCATACACTCGTGTGTTCTCATTTGTTTACTTTGGAGATATAAGTATAATAAGTTGAAAAGCAAAGCTGGACAGGAAGTTGTTGTGCAGCTCTATGGTAATATAAAAGATCTTAGTACTCCACTATAGTAAGGAGAATGAACATATCCAAAATATACGCCTAAAAAGTTCCGAAAACGCTTCACGTAAAAATACCGCAAAAATCTAAAAAACTGATAGAATTCATTTTGATCAGATATGAAAAACATACCGTAATGTCAAACAATAATTTTGACATTGAGGTTTGTTTTGGCGGTAAAAGTTAGCCGATAACACCTTTTGCCGGCATTTTTTCTTCATGTTTGGCATGGTGTGTATTTAAAATCCACAAAAATGTTTTGGTAACGGGGCCATAAACGGATTTCACACGGTATGTTTGAACTTGGCTGAAATGCTTTTTTAAACAGATCGCCAGCAGGGAATTATTTTCGCGACACGAAATTTTTTCCTAACAGCTTGCATAAGCAGATAAACAACGCTGGTACGGTAAACTATTTGCGGTTTTTAAAACTAATTTAGCAACAATATCTTAAGACATAAAGATTAACATCTATTTGTTTTTCCAAAACTGGTCTTTTATGTATACATAAGTAAAAGTCAGGATAAAATTAGCTTTTGGTTTTTGAGAGATTTTCTTCTTTTTCGGCCCCACGAAATTTGGGGCGCGAGCAAAACACGAAAAAATCTTGCCAAAACCAACGGAAACGCATGCTCGCATGCTGTGTAGGCTTGCTAAAATAAAGCAAACTGAAAACTTCAGTCAATTCTGGAGTGAATACCACCAATTAGTGAAGTGCGTTCGATTTTTTAAGAGCGCTAGCTCGAAATGCCGGCGCTAAGAACAAACACTAAACACGCATTTGAGGTACTGGATTTTTATTGTGCTATTTGCAGAACATTTTTCATGATTTCAAAAAACGACATTTCTTAATTTTTGAAAACGTCTTGCAATCAGTTTTTTTTTAAAAAAATACAAAATAAAACTGCACGTCATGCGACGTGATGCGGTGCGCAACGGCCATTTGTGCTTCGGCATGTTGACGTTCAAAACAAGATAACTTAATCAAGATGGCGAAGAAAAGGTAGACATACGACGAAAGTTAGTACTTACAACAAAAGGTGGTGAGTACCACAAGTATTTCTAACATTAAACTTTATGATGGAAATATGACAGTTGTTTTTAACCACGGGTTCGTAATGACTTCAAGTTTCGTTTGTTATGGGACTTGAGCAAAATTCGAAGCTTTTGGGGCGCTGGATAAAACTTTTCGGAAAACCATGTAGCAGAGAGGATACAGGCAAAATAATTAAAACTTGCCTAAAGTATTAATGTTCCCGGAAAAAGATAATCACTCATAACAACTCAGCAATAACATAAATTCGCTAATTCGTTTTCAGGGACCAAAGTTTTTATCTCCAAGGCAGAAAAATTCAAAAAGCATATCTTGTTAGCTAAACACTACAAATACCAGATGGTAATTTTACCTTTTTTTTTCTTTCTTATAAATCTATTAAAATCCTAGTTTCTAAAACTGTCCACAATAAGTACATATAATTTAAATGTTCCTTCACCACGTAGCTCATTCGATAAAGCCTTACTTGTGGTTATTTCAAAATGAGCATAAAACAACTTTTTGAAGTTAGGTAATTACTTTTATTTATACACTTTTTCGGCAAATAAAGAACTTGAACTTGAACTTTAACGGATCTAAATTGTTTCGCTTGTAAAATCACAAGAATATTATATATGGAAGTTAGGTTTAAGTTTCAACATTCTAGACTGAAAGTTAATACATCTAATGATATATAACAAGTAACTTCCGCTACTACTACTACTAGTATCACGAAAACAAAATTCTTTGATTTTAAAACATCATGAAAATATTTGACATTATACTATGTCTTTTTAAAATTTAACTGAACATGCTAAAAACACAACTGATGCTAAGGAATGGTCCGGAGAGATCGAGCTTTATTTTCAGTTGTTACATTACGGCACAAGATCATGGACCAGTGTAACATTGCGTCTATTTAGAGTAAACTACAGGGACATTTTAGAAGAACAATTTGAAGCACTCGATATTTTCTTTTTTACTCTAAATCATTGTATGTCAAATATCTTAGCTCGTATCTTTTTAAATGTTTATACAGTGTAAACCAAACACGTTTGATTTTAAGAACAAGACTAAAATCCCTAAAATCAGTTTAAAAAGACTCAGCCTCGGTTTAAAAATGTAAGCTGTTCTTATAAAAGAAGAGTGTAAACCAAACAACTACAATAATACTCTCGCAAAAACGTTTTAATGAACTTGTTCAGCGAAACTGTTTAAAAAGTTATCTATTTCGTCATTCCCATTCTTTTCTTCAAATGTAAGAAGGCTAAGAACAGTAAGACCTTTTACGTCTTATTAATAATTATCCGGCTTGGATGGCTAATGTATTTCAGGGGTCAAAGTGAATCTCCATTAGCAGCTAGTACGATTTCCTTTACGTGAGACGACAATTTATTTATGATATACAATGCCCCTTTCTTATGTAAAAAACACTCCCACCCCACTTGATTGCTGAATACTACCCCAGTTACACAGCAAGATACTGCGCCTCAGCGTTTAGGGTTCTGAATGTACCCCTCGTGATGATAATTAGAAAACCCGAAGTCTTAACTAGTTTTACAGGCTTTAAGTCATGAGTGGACATTTTTCGCCAGAGGAGAGAGACTTTTGGAGAAGCCAGACTTCAAAGCAGTTTTCAGTACCACCAGAAAGCTCTTGCTGACACGTGGATCTAATACTTTGACGTTTTTAAGCGCCAGACTGTAAATGCTTAACCAATTACTAAGTACTGTTGTAACAGTGGAAGGAATACTACACCGACTTGTGTGTCAATACAGTCTAAACTATATTTTACTGAGTTATGGATATTAATACTCAGGCATCTTTGGATAGGGGAAACACGAATAATTTGGCATTTTCAGAAATTGAACTTAAAATGTCGGGTTTAAGAGCACAACACGTGAATTATTCATACAAAAGCGACGATGAACCACTGGGAGGCGATGGATATTCTGATCATCTTTACGAATCATTACCAGGACCTGTGGCAACTACAATTCGACATCAATTTGAGGAACAAGAGAAGAAATCTCGACAGAACTCCCCGGTGTTAAAGGCTACTCAACACGTTAAAGAAAGAAATCCTAAAAAGAAAACAAACTTGAACTATGAACGCATTTTGAAGAATGGTTATACTAGAAGCCGTTTGTCGGACTCTATTTGCTCAGACTTTGGACCGCCATCCCTGTCTTCTTCGCAGGGGAGGGCTTTTAGATTTAAACAAACCAAACTACTTTGGCTGCTCAATTTTGTTTTTCATCTGACCCTATCTCTAACGATTGTTCTTCTCGTGGTGGGTTTAATACCGATTCACTCCTGCATGAAAGACCAAGGTACGAACATATTGATATACAAAGCTAATAATTTTGACCGCACCCCGCCGGTAATTTACACAGTTCAACTGCCATCTTTTTTTTTTTTTCATGACCATCGTCGTAAAAAAGGTTAAGAACCTGCGTTTCGAGCGTTAGACTTTCGTCCTGTCTGACGAAGGGATAGTCAACTCACCTTATATATATGTGTGATATTAGAGAATTACCTAGTTGAGTTTCCTTAATGTCGCTGTATGTTGTTATGCATGCGTTGTTGTCAATTTTAAGCAATAACGTTTTACTCCAATGGCAATGCTTTTGCTTTTAGGAGGTTCATATATAAGAGAACGTCGTATACTTTTATTTGATTCACTTACTGAATCTTTTACAAACAAATAATGGGCGACAGGTAAAATTTTAATTCAGACTTATATTTCTAGTGATCGAATACATCGTCTAAATATTTTCCCATATTTTATGAAAGAATGTTTGATTTGAGCAGTATGACGTTTATGACCATTAATGGTAAACAAACTTCCTACAGTGTGGGTGACCAAGGTCAAATCGATAAAAGTATTCCACTTGACGGTTGAGACACGTAATTTTTTGTCTGTTCTAAGAATTTCAGTAAGTTGTTACAAGATTGATTTAAATGTTAGCGAGGCACGATTTGTTTTTGATTTGAACAAACTTGTAATACAGAAAGCCACTTACGAATGTTTTCTAAATTTACTCGCACAATCTTGGGCTCCATACACCACACAAAGAATAACTTTAGCACAGAGGATTAGCTATTCACTGACACCGTGCGACAATGTTTATTTGTGACGTTAGTTATTGAAGTGAAAAAGCCTTCATGACTTCAAACATGTCAAAATTAATTTCGCTTTAACAGGGGGCAAACAAAATGAACCAAAAAAAAACCACTCAAAAATTAGGTTTTGTCAAACAATCAAAGTTTGTCATTGTGTAATTGTTAACAGCGTTTAGTTTTTAAAAATTAAATGAACTGGGAATCTTGTGATGGTAATCGGCTTCAATAGTGTTTGACCTTATTCGTAGCCTTTTTTCTGATCTTTCGGCAAGTCTCATTCTAAGGGGCTGTTAGCATGATAAAGGGGCGACTTTCACTCCGGCGCGAGTTCACTCCGGTTCCCTCTCTTAGCTCTGTATTTGTTTACATGATGCCACCAAAAAAAATGTCACTGTTGGGGCGATTCACACCGGCGCGAGTTCACTCCGATTGCTGCACTGGAGTGAACTCGCGCTGAAAAAATATAAACAAAGAAAAATAAAGACAGCTGAACATCTAACCCTTATGGCAAAATGTTTTCACAAGCTCTCTGGTCTCAAACGACTCTTTGCTCAACCATCGCTTCCATACAGTAAAGATCAGATATTGCCTTATTCACAATGTTTTTGTTTTTATATTTTCGCCAATGAAAGAATCCACTTTTTTATACTTGTTGTTGTGCTTCGTTGCCTTCATTTTGCTTATTATTATCAGCATTAAAAAGCTCTGGAAAGAAGTGAGAGTTTGGCAATTCGTCGTCTGTTGTTTCAGAAGGAGAAATTAAAGAACTCGAAATTTTACAACATCATTTTACAAAAACCCGTTATTAAGCCAAGTCGCAAAGTGTTCAATATCACGTAATATTCGTCGTTGTCTATTGGGGTTATTGTACAATTAGATAATATATTGGAATACATATTATTCAGTGGCTCAAAATCTAATAACTTTCCTTGAGGATCAAGAATATATCTTTTATTCTCACAATATCTGCCTTAACCAAATTTTCTCTGTAAACTGATTTCTTTCCTATCAAAAATTAATTATTGTTCCATATAACTTGGTTGAGAATGAAATTGTGATTCTGTGGAGATTCATTATCCTTATTTGTTTTTAAAGAAGCGGGCTAGGCTGAAAAACACTCTTTATAACAGCAAGGCAATAGAGAGGGCAAAGAAGAAATTGAAAAATCGTAGTCCTACAGGAATGATCCTCCAAGATGCTTTAGGTAATGGTGGGGTGCGGTTCTATGTATCGTTTGATAAATAGAACCCTGTGAGATTTATATTTTTTATTTTTTATCAAAAAAGGAATATTTAGCATTTGATCCCCCCCTATTGTAATCGTAAATTACTACTCCCTTTTAGTTTTAACCTTGTTATTGCCATTTAATAAAAAGTATAAATTAACGTCTCTAAATTTTCTTTGAGATTTATTCGTCCAAACATAATGTTGTAGCACGGTATAATATTTTTTCAGTCTTCAGATACTTTCAATTTCCTTTCATTATCTTTGAGCTTTGATTTGCGAGTGTTTGCATTTTCTTTACTATAAGCTATAGTGGCTTCTCGAATTCTAAATTATGATAAAATCCCACACGTTGAGTTTGTCAGAGATATATCTTTCGCTTTGCCTTAACCATTCGGGATACTTGCGAGTTATCAAAGATGCATAATCAGAGTGAGTGGTTAAACTTGATTTAACCCCTTTACTCCGACGAAGGACTAACGTCCGAAACGTCAGTAGGTATTCTCTCGTTTTTACGGTGTAGAATTTACATTTTTGTTACTAAACTTGATTTAAATTGCCAGTATGAAGGACATCGTTGCCGTTCAGATATTTGGCTAAAATTTATCATGATAGCAGAGTGATCAGATTTTATAGAAAGAGTTATATCTGCGGATTCTATATTTTTCTTGTCTTTGTCGCATTCTACCGACTTGATTAGTACGATCACACTTTTGCTAAACTCTGTTCTGTTGGTAAAAAAATCCCTAAACTTTCTACTCTGTTTTTTCTATAAAGCTTCAGTATTTTCAGTATTATGTGTTTCTTGTATGAAAATAATGTTCGCTTTTTTGTTTTTAATACAGGCAAGAACCGGTTTACGTTTGATTGTGTCTCGAAGCACTCGAGCATTGAAAGATATTAAGCTAAATTCAAGTGTTTTTGAATAGTCGCTGGATGAACTATTGTTATGCTAAATGAGATTCCTCTTTTTAAAACGTTTTTGAATGTGATAAATACCACAACTAACCAAAACAAAATGCGAATGATACAAAGAAAAACAACAAGATATGCATGCTTCCAATTTTGGTATTCCAATTTTGGAACGTGCAATATATTGCAAGGCTGACGACGACAGAATTGTGGTGTTGACCTAAATCGAGTTGTGGCCGCCAGTTGTTGGCCAAATTGAACGAATTGTCGTAACTAGAGTCAGCAAAAGGAACTTGCTGTGAGCAAGTTGAAATTGTTGTGACTAAATTGAAATCGCCTTGAGCAAGTTGTAATTGCCATGACTACATTGAAAATGTGTGACATTTCAGGGTCATCGTAATACAAAGATTACTGTCCATAAAAGGTTTACTAAAAATACAAAAATAGCAGACATCATCAAACTTCCTATCATCCTAAAACCCACCGATGTTCGTGAATTGGAAAACATTTGCACCCTGCTTTTGCCGAGAAAGGTTCTATGGTTATGGTATTTCTATGGATGTGATAAAGCATTAATTTCACCTGATTTCCGTACCTCTTCTTTCTCTATCAAAAGATATTTTCCAGGTAAATTGGTAAAGTAATGCACCAGTATATGTAAACCCTGCGCTCTCTCAGCCCTGGGCGTATGGCGGGGATTAGACGAGGATTCGGCATAATATATCTAGAAGAAGTACAGGCAACCGTTAACGAAAATTCTGCTGATGTCGGATCAATGAATGATCTAATTGGTTATCAAAAACTAAAGGTTAATACATTAAAAAAGCAAAACCAATACGACGTTAACATTTTATATACACAATATTTCGGTTGGCCATACCAACCTTCTTCAGGTGTACGTTTGACGTGTTTAAATTATTGTGAAATTTTGGCGGGAATTAGGCGGGGGTTGGACAGTATTGACAAAGTGCCTCAGAAGACCCTGGAAGCTAGTTTTGCACCGCCATCGCAAACATCTTAATGTTCTTTTCGTTGTGTGTAATATAAAGTACCAGAGGACAGCGGGCTGAAAGAGCTCAAGACTTTTTGTAAATTATAAACCAATTACTTTAATGCCAAATATCTCAAAATTCGTTGAAAAGATCATATACATCGTTTAGTGGAATATTTCATTTCCGTCAGTTTGGAAATCGCTCTAATCCATTTGCTTAATAAAATTGCGCTTAATTAATAAAATATGATACTGATGTTCCTTATTACTTTATAAACAAGAGCAATTCTCATTTATTTGTTTTCCTTTGCAGAAACCAACAATACTAATATTAGAATTTCGAAGGCCTCTGCACAAGTGCAAGGGGGCATTCCAGAACGTATAAGCCATCTCTTGGAAAATGTAACAAAACTTCAAACGTTAACTCAACTACTGGTTAGTAAAAAACATTTTGCATGTAAAACTCATAACCCAGGGGTTTGTGAGAAAACTTTTTTGTTAAAAAAACAAACCATTAAAAAATGATAGTGATGATGATGATGATGATGATGATGATGATGATGATGATGATGATAATGATGATGTTAGTGGTGGTGATGGTGACGGTGATAGTGATGGTGTTGGTGACGGTGGTGGTGAGGGAATGGAGTGGTACATCAAAAACTATAAGTATAACTGAAAATACAATCTGGTCAATCTGAAAGACATCAAAATTTTTATCAAACTAGATGTTGTTTCCGGTTTCTGGGAAATTTACCTAGATAACGACTACAGACTCCACACCACATTTGTCACACCAATTGATCGGTACTGATCTATAGCCGTCTCTGTTCGGAATAAGTACGTTCAGCACCGGAGGATTTCTATTCATAAATCCTGAACGGACTTGCAGGTGTCTTATGCCACTTGGGCAACATTCTTATCTATTGCCCCATCCAGAATAATTATAACAGTTGTGTGCGAAAGTTTTTGGAAAGACTTACTTAAACAGGATTAGCACGAGAAATGTGGGTTATCAAAACGTCGTAAAAAAGTTTCTGGGACGTGTGATCTCTAATAACGGATTAGAAGCATGAGCGGCTAGATGGCAGCACTTGCTTGCACTCGATATGTTTTTACTACCTTTACTGCTTTTGAATTTTCACTCGCACATCATACCTTAATTGTTAGAGGATGGCTCAGTGGCCTATTCAAGAAATGTTTTGAAGATTATTTTACCGTCACTCCCAACACGATGTTGTCTTGTTCTATCGAGATGCACTGATTGTGATATTTCGAGGGTAAAACAAACACAAAAAGAATGTCGTGCAGATCGTCGGAAATGTTCTGGAACTTATAAATTCCCAATAAACAAATCTCTTCCGATGTGAGTTATGGAAGAATTCAAAATTGAATTGATTTGCATAACGCCTTACGTCTTTAAACGCCTTTAAAAATAATCAAGTCATCACTCAAGATTCTGTAGCGTCTTTGATTGATCACATTAGCAACCAGATAAAGTATATTGAACTTTGTTTCTTAAGTTATGCTGCCCAATGCTCTTGCCCAAAAGATCGATGAAGTTGCTGGATTTGTGTTACGCAATGATATCAATTTGGCATTTGTTACCGAAACTTGGCTAAAAGACCGTGTTGATATTAGTGTTGTGGATGGGAACAGTGATTATAAGTGCAATAGTAGCTTGTGGTAATTTCAATCCTGTTGACACTAAATTGTTTCAGCATCATTATGGCCTTAAACAAATTGTGAAACGCTCTACCCAGAAAATTGTTATCCTTGTTTTGATTCTCGCCTACCTACATGTACATGAGCACTTCCAAGTGCCAATCACGTTTCCACAATTTGGATTGTCCGATCGATATCATAATTCCATCTTAATTTGTCCCAAGATTTGAGAGGGAAAATATAAAACTAGTACATCTGCAAGGCAAAACTTGGGCGTTTCCTGGAAAATATACCTGGAATGTAATTTTGTCGGGTCTCCAGTCTCCGGATCTTTCCAGTGATGAACCGTTCAGAGCCGTGCAAGATGTGATTACAACCTGGCTTGAAATAGTGATGCCTTTCAAAAGAGTGCGAGTTGATAAAGGTGACACCCTTAGGATGAACAATCAGCTGAAATCTCTCATCCTAAAGAAACAGCATGCCTTTTATGATCATAGTCCAGATTCATGTCAACTTAGGTTCCCGCCAGTTATTGTAAATTGGATCAAAGGTTTTTTTCAAGATTGATGAAGGGAGTTTTTCTGAATGGGGTGGAGTACCATGCATCTCTGGAGATGCACAAGGAACCAAATTAAGGCCTTGGTTATTTCGTATTATGATAAATGATCTGATTACCATAGGAAAGGGCGAACAGAGCAATGCTCAAGCGACCGCTGACGAACTGGATGATTGGTCGCGCAAAAATAAAGTACAGCTGAATAGGAAGAAATGCAAAGATCTTCAATTATCATTTGCAAAAGTTAAGAGAGATTTCTCTCCAATAGTTATAAAATTGAAAATACTGATTGAAGTTGTTAATAGTGTAAATCTCATAGGTCTTACAATGTCTAGTGATCTAAGATGGAATACTCCGTTTTTTGAGGTTACTAAGAAGAACTGTGCAGCAAATTTAAATCAGATAAAACGTACGTTGCTTGGAACTTAATAATATTATACAAATTATGTCTCTCCAGCATAAAAAGGTTTTTAAAAGTATAAACGGTAACGTTAAACAGTCTGGTCAGAACTCTTCAAAGCAATACACAAACCTATAGGTTAAAATTATTAAGAATAATTTACAGCAGCAAAAAACTAACCTGAAAAATGATTCCATGCTTTATCGTAACGGGATTCAATACCGCGATCTCTGCACTGATAATGGTGCAACCCTCCATACATTAACTGAGAAAAGAAGCCGGAGCTAAGAGATCAAAGCAGTCTACTGTTGCACATCCTTAGTATATAATGGGCATTTTGAATAAGTGGATAGCTACTGTAATCATGAAATTCACCTTAATTGACTGCAACATTTAACATTCACAGAGTAAAAGGTTATCAGACAAGGAAGCCGAGTTACAAAAGCTAAAGAAAGCAGTCAAACTGTTGAACATTTCGCTTACAACTCAAGTAAGTAGATTCAAGGGATGTTAACTGAATTAAAATGTGATTGTTAGAAGTTTTAAAACTGGTTATGACATTGCTAACAATTTGTTGCCTTAATGATCACAAGAAACGTCTGAAGTTATGAAATAGATTGTTATTCTTCGTGGTAGCTTGATCAGCTTGATTATAGCGATTTTCTATTGCCTGAATTATTCCGACATTTTATTGATCAAAATTATATTCCGTACTCCAGAAAATTCAATTGTTAGAAAATTGTTTTTCAATGTTTGTATATATTTTCTCGAATAATTTATTAAGTAAATAACTAGACGCCTACAGGCGTTTACTCGTGTTACAAAGATTACCTTGGCATAAGGACCTCAGAAATGCAAAAAATTATTTAATGTCTAAAAACAAATTCAAGAGGCACTCTTTGGCAAGGGCAAAGATCTCCCATATCCTTGTATACTGGGTTGCTTGTGTTTTATGAAAGAAAAATGAATTTTTTTGACACAGTGGAGAAATGTTAACGGT
>JAOBBB020145803.1:0-12567 GCA_025331005.2 Zoanthus gigantus
CTACAGGGCTTTTCAATGTCATATTAAAATCCTCTCCTGTCCCAGTTAAGAATCCCAACTGGTAGGAGGCAAACCAGTTGGCTATTTACAAAGCGTGATGAATTTGCCCCTGGGACTCATCGAGGCCAAATTCATTCAGTAGTCTGAGTCGAGGATTTAAACCCGGGTCTCCCGCATTCAAACACAAACTCTGACCACTAAGCCACGCTGCCTCTGCAGTTTGACGTCTGTGAAGGGTTAAATAGCTTGTGCTGCTATAATTAGTATAAGGCCTGGTCATCAACGGTCTTACAAACTGTTGTAATATTTTTGTAATTTTACTTTCTACTGTTGGAAATAAAGTAACATGTGACTGCTGTATACTATATTCACTACTGATATGTGCATCCGCTCCTAAGGGGAGGACAATTTGATTTTTTGAGGGGCCTGTAAGATCTTAACGAAAAAATTCCTGCAACCCTGGGAGAAAGAAAAAAAAATCGAGAGAAAAAAACTTTCCTGCAAGGAAAGCACCTAAACAAAAGAATTCCAATACTGGGAAAAATTTCTAGCGCTGCACTTTTACAGGGGAAAAATATTTTGCTTGTTCGCCTGGACAAAAAAACATTCTTGCGTGAACTAAATCTTCTAACCATCTCCCTCCCCCACCACCTAAAAAATCAAGTGGTCCTCTCCTAAACTTCATCGCATCGAAAATAATTTATCATCATATCATTTACGAAACCAAAAACAAAGTTACCGATGGCTTTCGATGTATTCTGGGTAAAGAACCCAAAAGATGGTAATACTAGGGCCTGAAAAATTAACCTTATGACTTGACATCAGATATCTCCAATAAATATTCAATTATTGGATTTCTTCACGAACGTCCAGTCAAATCCCCTTCCCCATCCGCTAATACCAAGTAATGAATGTATAAATGATCACTTGAAGGATACTCGATCCCCCTTACCTTCACTTATTATAAAGCTTGACTCTATGTCTTCAAACCAGCCGAGATAATCTTTAAATTGCGAGCGAGTTTGAAAGACACCTTCATAAGCACTCATGTACGGCTGTATGCTCATACACTGACTCCTAAAAAAGCATTTATAGTCAATGATTACTGGGATATTATAGTCAGTGTGTTCTTAACGTCATTAACTCGGTTTTTTATGGAATTTTTAAAAATCCTACAAGTTCTAAGGTTTACACATTATAAGATCGATATAATATGGGGGCAACGGGAAAGTCAAGAGAGACAATTGTCAATTTGCGATACCACTATTTTTTTTTATCAAACTTCCACCCAAAGAACAGAAATCTTGATCAAGCACGAACGCCTTAGGTTGCCTTAAGTTGCCTTAAGACGCCTTAAGTTTCTCAGTTAACGTCTTCATCAATTTTTCTAAAATCGCCTTCAGTTGCCTTTAATTGTTTTAGGTTGCCTTTAATTGTTTTAGGTTGCCTTAAGTTGTTTAATGTCGTCACCATTTTCCTTAAATCGCCTTAAGTGACCTAAATTTGTTTTATAGGTCGTCTTAAATTGCTTAATTAACGATATGAAAAGTTTCTGTTGAATCGCCTTAAGTTGCCATATATTGACTTTGGTCGCCTTAAATCACTCAACGTTTTTGAATTCAACATTTTTCTTCTTTAAGTGCCGTAAGTTGACTTAAAGGGGCTATGTCACGAAATGCGCATGCTCGGCAATGCGACCAATTGGGCCAATTTTTTCAAGTTTTGCGGGAGGATCTACATATAGCGAATTCATCGCCTTGAATCTTTCCCATCCACGAATATTTTTTTGCTATCAACGGTTTTGTGATATGCAATAGTCTTTCTGCTTTTGTCTTCTTGGGTTTTTGTTCAGTGGATCCGATAATTGCAGTCTAATTTCGATTAGAATAGTGAGCAGTGATGTCCGCTCACTGCGGTTCCAAGTCTCGCAGCTGAGAAAAGCGGCTTTATTCCTCAAAAAAAAAAACTATAATTTTTTAACAAAGTTTTAGTTCTTACAATTTTCAAAAAGTTTTTGAATTGTTATTGTTTAAAAAAATTAAACTAGTGAACAGCACTATGAGAAGAACACAGAAAACAATAGACGCTGTTGTATGATTAAAACTTGTATATTTTTTTACAAGTTTTGCCAATACTGTGGCTTCCTCAGGAAATAAAAAGTAATACTCTAAGCACTCTATGTAGTTAGTAAACACATAAAGTTATGTGGTCATGACTATAATCTAAGAAATGTTCATGCCAACCAAATGTGCTAAAATGTACTAACATATTTAACCAGAGTGATTCACATCGGCAAATTAACTTGAGATAAAAACTCTCATTGATAATCGCCCTTCATTTTGTGGAACGTGTACTTCTGAAAAGAGGTTTGCTGCCAAAAATAGGCCTGGTTTCCTAAATTCAATATGGTGGACAGTTAAGAAAATTAACAATGTCGTTCCCAGAGCCTGCATTCCTTCTGGCCAGCGCCAAGAAACACAGCTTTTGGATAATCCAGAAAACCTAACTGGATTGGCTGCTTTGTTAACCGGAAGTAAACAGATAACGACAGAGCGATTTGACATCTATGCGCGCAAAATAGAAAAGTTACAAATAAAATGGCAGAAAGAATGCCAACAAAGGCCGCAAACGACCCCAAAACTAAAATCTGTAGGGCATGTTGCAAAATTATAGATCATCCCGTGTCGCTTTTTGATCCAAACGATAAAGAAAACAGAAATAAAGTTTTTAGAAAAGGTACTTGGGAATGCTGTGCCTCAAGCAATCACAAATAAAACCTAGGCACTGGCCATATCCAGTAGGCAAAAGAGCGAACACATCTTTCTTTTCTATTACGACTGCCTTTAAAATTTCATATTGTTGTTCTTTTAAGAAAAATGTCTCTGCTTTACCTGGTTTCCTTAATAAAAATTGAAATGCCCCATGGAAATTATCCACATTTTTGATTTTGGCCGCCATAACTGACATGAATGCGCCCCGAAACCGGAACTCAGATCTGGGTTTCCGGAAAATGGATTATCCCAGAAATCCTTTTCTTGGCACTGGCCAGAGGGAACGCGGGCTCTGGGAAACAGATTGAAAAATTAACTGAAGAGGAAAAAATCCTGCACATGCGCAGGTTGTGACATAACCCCTTTAAGACTTGTTCTTACTTGTGAAAGAAGCACAAGCACAAGTATAAGGAAACCACGTTTACACACGTGAAATAAGCACAAGAAAATGAAAAATACGCGAGCGCAAAGTGGACTGTGTGTTGTGTTCTTTGCTTATGCTTGTTTCACGGATGTTCACACTGGTGAAACAAACAAAATAAGCATAAGCAAAAGCACAAGAGAAAGGAAAAATGTTTCTTTTTCATGTGCTTGTTCTTGTGCTTATTTCATGCATGCTCACACTTGAATTTTCCTGTGCTTTTGCTTGTGCTTATTTTACAAGTGCGAACCAGTCTTTTATTCGCCTTGTGTTCATCTAAAATTGCACGAATTCACAATTAAATTTTTAAATATTATTTTCCTAAATCACCATTAAGCGCACAAAGTTGCCTGTTTTCTTGGAAACTTGAAGAGGCCTGCATTTAAAGCGTCTTTTCTAAAGTATGGTACTTGCTGAGGTTGGCGTATAATGTTGTTCAGATAAATCCTACAAATCCCAGAATTACAATAAAGAATGAAATACCTTTCCGAGTCAGTCTTGATAAAATTTAGATTATATTGCTTTTCTCCTCTCTTAAAGTCATTTCCTTCCTTCTCAAGTTTGAATAAGCACTGTGAATCGACCACATGATTCATTAATGATGTATATGTGGCTATTCTGTGTGTTTTTATTTAAATGTACGTACACAAACATGAAATCAAGTTTAATAACCATTAATAAGCAACCTTCGTGCACTGTAAAAAAATCCGCGCCTGCAACTGGTCAAAATCGATCACGTGATTTTGGTTTATCTGTCGTTAACAGGTAAGACCGTGTGGTTATGAATGTTAATTTTAACCATGGCCGAGTCTTCAATAAATTCAAATCACTGAATATATGAATCAAAATGAGTTTTACTGAACTTTTACTCTAGCGAAAGTCGTCATTCATCAAAGTATAAAGTCAAGTTAATTTGGCGGGCTTTTTGGCGCACGTCCAGCAATTTTCCCGCCTTTTAGACAAGATTAAAGTTTGGGTTTCTTGGGAAGCAGTTTGCGACAATTTTAATCAGTTTTTCTGTTTGATTTTTTAAAAGAGAAATCAACCCTTTGCCAAATTGACTGAATACCGGATTTGCCATTATTGAAATTGGTTTGTTTTATGGTGGCGAACACTTGGGAGCGAAAATATGCAGATTCCTGACTTTTTTTTACACAAGATCACTTTAAGATGGCGATTTTTGGTCGGTACTAAGTCGCGGACGTCAACGTGTGAAAACACTTCGAATACTGGTTAAGTTTCTCTAATGTTTTATTAAAACATTGAACTTAATTCCCAAAGTTCATGCTGATAAATGCTAAAACAAGATATTTGCTACGTTTCTTTTACGATTTAATTTCAGCTTTTGACCAATTACAGTGAGTGCTTCGATATTTCCTCCTAAAAATTATCTTCGTTGCGTTAATTTTTAAAAGTTATATTTTTTAAACTTTCTTCATGCACAACTTTTCGTGATTTCTATTTTATACTATTTGAACTTAATTTGCCATTTTAATTATGTCCTTAATCAATTTAAAGATTTTAGTTTGTCTAAACTCTTGCTTCAAGTTTTTTAAGTCATGTATTGCGTCTTGCAATGCAGTAAATTCAGATTGCATATTAAAAGGGTTAGTTAGTTTCAGTTCGCAGTTTGTTTACAAATACACCTACGCGCTGGCGATATAATGAACGAAAAATTTGATTAATGCACGATGCGAAGGGAACATCCAGTTACTAACCTTGATTACGATGTGTATTATTCTCAATAACGTCTAAAACACTCATGTTTAAATGTTTCAAGCGCAAGCTTGTTGCTTATTTTCAGTGGCTTATTTTCCGCGTATTATTGGCAGTTACTGTGCTCACTTAATGAGTGAGTCCAACTGAATTGTTCTTCAATTGATATAGGATTTGGATAGAGCCCAAACCAATGGGACGCAATTTAGGTATCCTGCTGATGAACAGTACCTGTTTTGCTATTTATTTTCAACAGCATTTTAAAGTTCTTTCTGTTTAGATACCTCTATACATAAATAGTTTTTTATTTTGTTCGCTTCCTTGCACTAAAAGAACGAACCGCTTCTGTTAATCAACTAAAAGTAATCAGAGATTGAAAATGCGTTTGAGAAGCTTGCATGGCAATCTAGAGTCATTAATTTATGAATGGACAAAGGATTGTAAATAAATTCCTGCAAGCTCGCTTGTGTGAAATTAGTCTAGCACGTGTTAGCACGTAGTCATGCACAGTTATCAGTTATCAATAAAAACAAAATACAAGAGTATGAATAAAATATCATTAGAAAAAAATTGTTATCAAAGTTAACCACAAAAAGTAATCTCTTTGCACTAAATTGACGAAGATTTACGCATTGAAAATGGCACAAACTATAGTTACCGAAGCTTATCTGAAAATCAAGCACGTGTCAAGCCATAGGGTCACAACTTTGGGTTTCTTGACCAAGATTCGCCCCTGCGAAATTCGTCTGTGGGACGGCCATTTTGGTGTTCTTCAATAAATATCAAAGTATTTTGCTCAGAGGCCACCGGGCACCCAGCCCATAGGGCACCCAACCTACAGCAAAAAACTAGAATTGTGTTCTCCCTTATGAAACATAGCGGTCACAGGACACCCAGCCCACAGGACATACACCCTAAGCAAAACCCTAGGATTGCGTTCTCCCTTGTGAAACATAGCGGTCACAGGACACCCAGCCCATAGAACCTACCCACAGGACACCCACCCTACAGCAAAAAACTAGGATTGTGTTCTCCCTTGTGAAACATAGCGATCACAGGATTCCCAGCCCACAGTGCAAAATTAGGATTGCGTTCTCTCTTGTCGAACGCTTACCAAATCTTCCCGACGAGTTTCCTACTGCTGTTGTACATATTGGGTAGGTTAAAATAATCTTTGGCTAACATTTTTTCTAAACTAAGGACGTGTAAGAGCAAAATAATCAAACTACCTACCTGTGCTACAACTGGTCGCATAAATTTAGAAACAAAGAGTTCTACTGCAGCCACAAAGTTATCCTGGAACCGATAATTATACACAATAGTTTAAGCACTGAAAACATTCCTTTCACTTCAATGTATTGACATGTGGCTAATAAAATTAAGAGCTGTTTCATAAACATGCACAAAAACTTGTTCTTTGAACCAAGATTGACGTACTTTGGACAGATTGTGATGAGCTACGAGGGGTTGTTCGGGCAGTACTTAAAAGTACGTTACATTTTTTTACAGTACAGGAACTATTAAGAAACTGGCAGAAAGATTTTGTTTCACATAGTTGGGTAAGGTATTAATGCTTTCTCAGTTTAAAAGTTTGGAGAAGAGTTCCTAGCGTGACATTTATTACCCTTGTTCCAGTGTTGAACATTTTCTGCTACGCAGAAATAGCAAAGAAGGATAACAAATGACAACATTTTTCTCAGAAATTCTTACCCGTCATGAACTAGTAATTGAATCTACAATTGGATCTGTTACACAAAGCAAAGTCGCTGACGCATGTGCAGTTGATAACATTACCACATGTCAGCCCCAGGTCTCAGCTTCAAGCCAAGGCTCTTCCGAGAGTTAATTATTATCATGCTCTGCTCTTATTTTCCGACATTTCATTGTTGCGTCGAAAATACATAAGTGCTGCTCTTGACGCCCGCTGCGAGGTTAGCGCAGATCTATGTTACATCTCTGCCTTCCAAACACAAGGTCCCAGATCCAACCATATTTGGTAGATTTTTGTGGCCTCTTTTAGGCCTAATCTAATTCAGCTTTCAAACCTTACGAGGTTTGTAAATTAAATACGACCTACTGCTGGAAGGTAACCTGCAATGGACTAGTTCTCTCGTCCAGAAAGAGTCGAAGGTTCTCATCAGCTTAACATTACGGGAACTGGGCATAACCGCCGGGTCCAATGAAATAATAGTTTTTTTTAAAGTTTTAGCTACCGATAGCTTTAAAACTATTTCAATATTTCTCTGACCTGTTTATGTACGATCATATCATATGTCCAAAGACAATTTTTCCAACCACCAGGTATTTTGTCATTTGGTTGAGCAACATCAATTCCTGCAAAAACAAAAACAAAAACAAAAACAACTTTAGTTAAATAAAACTCGAAAACTGTTTTAAAATAACATCACTGCGGTACAACAAATTCCTAAGCATAACTATTATGCCAAACTACTGGATTAAATTCTAATTTACTTTTTTTTTAAACCATCAAAGAATCCTCACGTGTTAACCAGCTTAACTAATCATACTGCTACGTTGCCAGCGTGGTGGTCCCTGATGGTGTAGTGGTTAACACTCCTGACTAGAAAACTGGGAGACGTGGGTTCGATTCCCGCTCAGGGCAAATACATCGATTTTTCTGTTAACTGTTTAATACTTTTTTAATTCGTTTTTCAACAAAAGGTAAAAACATTTTAAGTGCCAACAAATAGTTGTCAAAGGCGACAAAGCTGACGAGGTGTTTTAATAGAAAATATTTAACGAGGAACGTTTCTTTTTTGTTAGTTGAAGAAATGAGACTTTAGGTATGAGCAGTTACATTATGTTTGAATGGAATTGAAGATATGATGAAATTCTTTAAAACGTTTTAACACGTAAGCATAGGCAGCCAGTTGGTAAATCTCTGATAGAGTTGAAGCCAATTTGAACTATCAGTGTTTTGGTTGAACACTATGAAGGGATCAGTTACGCTACTGCTGTTTAAGCTTTGGTTTGGATCAATTGGACTAAAGAAATAATAACTTACCAAAAATCAAGTAGAAGCCTTCCATATCCATATTATGGAGGGATCAGTTACGCTACTGATGTTTAAGCTTTGGTTTGGATCAATTGGACTAAAGAAATAACAACTTACCAAAAATCAAGTGGAAGCCTTCCATATCCATATTTAAGATGTCATTTAAAATTGCCTGTGCAAAGCTATGACAAGCCTTGAAGAAAAAAAGGGAAACTAGCTGTCGTAATATATCCTTTTTTACTTTGCAACTACCATATATAAAGACAACACACCCGATAGGTACATGTTTTGGTTACTTCTGGAACCACACCTGACTGTTCGAACGGGTACCTAACTTGAAGCCACTAAAATGGGTACTAAGGTCACGTTGAAAGGGCGCAATACCGCTTAGATATCTACCAAAAAGTAACGGTGACCCGGATTGTATGCAGCCATGAACAACTGTTTCGCCAAAGCCTATTCCTTACGGGTAGCTGCCTCGCTACATCAAATAAGAAGCTGTGGTGTAACGGAACGCCAAGGCTTACTCCTGAACGGACTAGCTGCCACAATCAGATCTTATAAGCAGCTGTTTCGGCCTTATAAACATAGCGTAGCTAACAAGCAGGCTCGAATTCCCACAAAATATAATAAAGAGTAGAAAAAGCGTAATGCTTGTGGCACGTGGCTTAAATGATAGCGGACATTACCCCCATTATCTACTATAATAATATCGAGTCCGTTTGATAGCAGCCATGGACAGCTGTTTTCGGCATTTTTTGGGCCTCATCAGCATGGCATAGCTAACAACTATGTTGAGTTTCATTAACGAGGCATTTAATCAGTATCATTTTCGAATAACGCGTTAAGTCAGAGAGGATAATTCTTTTTAAAGTAATTAGTTGTCTCATTAAAATTTCGAGTTTCTCGCTTTGAAATTCAAACGGGTTCGAATGTTTTAAAACTTACGTAGCCGTTGTTATATTGTATTTCTAAGGGGCAACTCGTTGCGCAATTTTATTTCTATATAACAACATATTTTGCACGTCCTGAGCTAACAATGATATTTTTTGAAGAATAATAAGAAAAAAAGCATCAAGGCAACTGGATTAAGTTACAGAAAATGATTTATTTAGTGATTTCCAGTTTTAGACTAACCAAGTCTTTGAAAAAAAGAAAAACTTGGACTCAACTAGAAAATATTAGAGCCCAAATTTACTGCAATTATTGCTCTTTTAAGAGTCCTGTGACGGAAACTCTATTCAACGACAACAATGAGAGCTTCGTTGTCAGGAACAAAATGCCGAAATGACGGCTTGGTCAGGTTAAGAGTTCATTTCTACAGCGCGGCCGTGTTTAAGGGTTTGTTTTTTTTGTGCTCCTACCATGATAAGAATCATAAGTTCTTTCAACTATGTGTTATCAAACTGTTATTTAATACTTTCAATGGTGTTAGATTTACTGGGCTCTTTCGAAACTTTTGTTTTATTTTATTTTTAAAACGATGAATGTTAGTTGATCAATCATTTTAATCCACACTTGATATTTACCTCTTTAGCGTACGTTATCAAACTGAACAATTATACGCTTGTATGTTGATTTTGTGGATACATGCTTGTTTTAGTTATTGTTATGGGGTTAGCCCATGTTCCTGTTTCCAAACTAACAAAGACAGAATCGAGCGGTAATTGTGGAATTAGCAAATATTTTCCTTGCGAAATCTGAAAAACATTTTATAAGACCTACAAATATTTTCCAATAGAAATTGCTGCTAGAATATTTGCTTAACATAGCGTAAAGATAACTTGCCATCGAACATCCAGCCCAGGAAGTAAAAACAAAACTTAACTCCTTACCTGTGTTAGCTCAGGCCCAGATATTCCAAATTCAACTCTTATTTGTATTCTAGAGGTTTCCGGATAAAATGAACCAATAAACACATAGGGACCAACAAGGACAGCAACTGGTATATGGAAGTTATACTGCAATAAAAGTGTAACCCGAAAACGGTAACAAGTCGAGATAGCCATTTTATTTCTGCCCAAAACGATTAATATTTAACATGTCATTTATTTTTGCGAAAAAGGTTTTAAATTCCTGTTGCTTTGAAAATTGAGAAATTTCTGATATCTCGCAAAATTGAAGTGCTTTAAACTGTATCAAAATTGTGAATGGGGTTAGTTTCAGTTTAAGAAGTAAAAGTAATGCATAAATTCATTGTGATTGTGACTTCTTTTTATTGGAAATATTAGTAACAATGTTATAGATGACTCTTGCATAAGGAAAGACAAGTTTAATGCTCAAAAACTCGGATTTTCTTCAAAATTTAAAGAATCAGGCAGTCAGTCAGTCAGAAAGAAAAAGAAATAAATAAATTTCCAACTTCACGATACTTAAATGAACAGATACCTAGCTAGTACCTAGTAGAGAGCGCAAAGGTTGTTGGAATCGCTTGGAGGAACAGAGTGTAAACAAACATGGTTTCAATCACGAAGGAAAGCGATAGATAAGTATTTTAGGCCTTGATTATATGGACACAATATAATATCATTTAAAGTAGATAAAAGAATAAATGCCCGCTGTTAATGTGGCTTCAATGCAATTTTAGTGGCTAAAAGTATTAGCACCATTGTTCAATCTATTCTTTATTTCTGTCTTTTTAACCACATCTCGCTAGCGTTAAGCTTTTACTGAACTAAAATAATTAGAGGTTGATTTTGTTTTCTTTCATTCTTTGCTCGGCTTGCTATCTGAGTTCATTAATTAAAAAAACACATATTTGTAACTTTGAGATGTAATCTTTAACATTAAAACACACTTAAGACTTATAGTCTTGCTAACCCCTAAACTAAGACCTTAACTGACTACCAATGTAAAGTTTCTTTCCGGTACCTCCAGAGATTTGTTCTTCTCGAGACCCAAAGCTGAGAGTTGACTGTGGGAACCTAAATACCAACAAAAGTCAATGTCTGGACAAAGGATGTTGCTATGATAACTCCATTGGTAATGGTGTCCCTTGGTGTTTCAGAAAACCCAATATGTCAGGTATGTTTGTCCTGCGTCATACATTCGTTTATAATAAAGAACTTGTATACTGTGTTTATATTTGTGGCCGTTTATAGTGGAACAGATCATTTGCATAAAATCATCTGTGTGTACGGCGCATGCGCGTGAGAACAGACGTTGAGGCGTGAATCATCTGTGTACAGCCGGGTGTTAGCGTGAAAATAAACGTTAATGTTTGAAATTATCTGTGTACGGCGCATGAGCGTGAGAACAGACGTTGAGGCATAAAAGTTGGTAGGTCTCATTAGAATGGCAGTGTAAGCTCTTAATACATCTTCTCCTTTACTTAAAATTAGCCATTGCCCAAACTGTAATATCCTTCGATCGGTGGCACACACAAACTCAATAATATACCATATTACATATCTATATAACATACTCCAAACAGTTGTGACATCACTGATAGCTAAGTTGGTAAATCAATACACCAGTATAAATCAAGGATTCAAATCCAATTCAAATGATGACCTTTTACAAAGCTTCAGTTTTGCCATTATTGCAAAAAGTTACCATATTGTTTATCAATATACAATATCAAAAAAAATGTAAAAAGGTTTTTTACTTCTTTTAGAAATCTGTGCTAGCATCAATCACATCAGACGAGTTGAGTGCGGTTGGTTTGGTGTTACTCAGGGAGAGTGCCAGGAGAAACACTGTTGCTATGACGACTCTATCAAGGGAGCAAAATACTGCTTCAACAAGCCGAACACAAGCTCACCTGATTACGGTAGGCAGGCTTATCATAAGAGATCATAAGTATATTACAGTGATAAGTGGAAGATTCGCTAAACTGCTTTACTATAAACACTTTTCAAATCTAAATTTACAATAAATAAATAGTAATTTGGAAACAATGTTTGGTGAAACTAAAAGCTTATTTTTGCGAGATGTTCTACGTCTGATGTTCTAAGACTATATGAAGTACCTGATGCTAGATTGCTGCTACTGATTAAAAATGTTATGGAGTATTGTTGTATTCTTTTTTTGTTGTTGTTGTTTCCTTTTTGTATTTATGTTATATTAGTTATTTGGTGTTCTAAGTTATCGGTAGAACAACAATTGAACAATTTGAATCCCATTCATGTTCATGCAGTTATTGTCTCTGTTTTTTATATAAACCCCGATGAAACACCTGACGCAAATCTGATATTTTTCACATGTGAAGATAATACGTGACCGTCACAAGTGAAACAAATCACTGTTGCTATAGCTACATAAAAATCGCACTTTTCGACGCTGACCATTTTGCAATGGTGCCTTTGTCAAACTCATTGTTGCTTATATAGTAAAAAGAATATTGCGTGGCCGCCTAGAAATACAAAATTTGTCTTCCAATGTTTTAAATTTTGCACTTCTTCTCTTCCCACTCGCGAAATATTTTTCAACCCTTAAAGAAAAATTTTGTCTCTCTTCGCGGCCAGTGTAATATCCTCTATTTATAATAAAAATTAAAAAAAAAGATTATTTTAATTCTAATAACTCTATAAATCTATTTAGATTAATTGATCTATTTGCACTAATTGGTGGGTTTCATAAGGTTCCAGTTCAGCGCATATGGTGGTCAGTTATACAAAAGAATCTCATTAGAATCTAGTTTG
>JAOBBB020145891.1:0-12566 GCA_025331005.2 Zoanthus gigantus
CGCCTTTGATCATATACATATGGAAAGGGCGCTATATAAATGCTAATTTATTATTATTATTATTATTATTATTATTAAATATGATACTGAAAAGCCCCTTTAGGGGAGTTATCATTAAATATTTATTTATTTATTTATTTATAATGTCATATCTATAACGGTAAACTTTGAGATGACAAAGTCTGGGACTACTGTCACTACACTGGAAAGTACGGAGGTGCTGCTCACGCCAAGTGTAACCTAGCTTTCCAGAATCCAAAGTTCATACCTGTGTTCTTTCATAATCTTTCGGGATACGACACTCACCTCGTCATCAAGAATCTTGGTGTAACTAATGGTAAGATTGAATGTATCCCCAACAATGAGAAGTACATATCCTTCTTCAAGGAG
Source organism: Zoanthus gigantus (assembly GCA_025331005.2). Classification (NCBI taxonomy): domain Eukaryota; kingdom Metazoa; phylum Cnidaria; class Anthozoa; order Zoantharia; family Zoanthidae; genus Zoanthus; species Zoanthus gigantus. The sequence goes on from JAOBBB020145891.1 coordinate 391, forward strand.
ATTGTGATTGGGAAATACATAGATAAGAAGGATGGTAAGGAGAAGGAGTCTAAGCGTGACATACGCTTCCTTGGCTCAGTCAGGTTCATGTAATTCTCATTTGCCAAGCTAGTATCAAATATATCTAGATTCTTTTATATAATCTCTCAACCTCATACTATGGTGAACAATTTGACTTACTGATAACAAAAGGCGTATTTCCTTATGACTGGTTCGACAGCTTTGAGAAAATCAATGCAACAGAACTACCACCTAAGGAAGCTTTTTACTCAAAACTTACAGACGAACACATTTCAGACGATGATTATGCTCACGCACAGAAAGTCTGGCAAACATTCAACATGAAAACCATGCGTGATTATCATGACCTCTACATGAAATCCGATGTTCTTCTGTTAGCAGATGTTTTTGGGAACTTCAGAAACGTTTGCATGAAGTACTATGGTTTGGACTCGGTATAACTACTATACAACACCTTCACTAGTTTGAGATTCTATGTTAAAGATGACCAAGGCCAAGTTGGAACTTTTCACTGACCATGACATGCATCTGATGATTGAAAAAGGCATTCGCGGTGGAGTGTCTATGATATCGAACCAAGCATGCCAAAGCCAACAATCCTTACATGACTGACTATGACCATAACCTCCTGACTACTTACATACAATACCTTGACGCTAACAACTTATACGGACACTTCTTGTCACAGAAATTCCCATTCCGTGGGTTCAGGTGGATGTCTGAGGAAGATTTATCAAAGTGGAGAGATATAGCATGCTTCCTTGAGGTTACCCTTAAGTATCCGGAACATCTGCATGATCTCCATAATTATTATCCTCTAGCACCAGAGAATGTCAAAGTGGGTAAGGTTCATAAACTCATACCAAACCTCAATGACAAAGAAAAGTACGTGATTCATCACCAGACTTTGAAATTCTACCTGGAGCATGGACTAGAAATCACAGAGATTCTTAGAGGGATAGCCTTTGAAGAGTCTGATTGGATGAAACCTTACATTGACTTGAACACCAATCTCAGAGCTTAAGCATTCAATGACTTTGAGAAGGAGTTTTTCAAGTTGATGAACAATTCAGTCTTCGGTAAGACCATGGAAAACGTGAGGAACTATGTTGATGTGAAATTGATGACCAATAAAAAGCAGGCTCGCAAGCTAATTTGTAAGCCAACTTCCGATTTCACAACATCTTCTGTGAGGACCTTGCAGCCATTCACATGTACAAGACCAAGGTTGTATTGAATAAGCCAACCTATGTAGGTATGACAGTACTTGATCTCAGTAAGACGTTGATGTACAGGTTTCACTATGAGTACATCAAACCGATGTATGGTGATAGAGCTAAGCTTCTATTCACTGAAACGAACAGTCTTATGTATGAGATACAAACACATAACTTTTACAAAGACATATCACCCGACGTGAGTGAGATGTTTGACACCAGCAACTTCTCACCAGACCATCCATCTGGCATTCCAACTGGTATTAACAATAAGGTCATTGGGGTGTTTAAGGATGAGGCTGGGGGACTGCAAATAGTAGAATTTGTTGGTCTGAGAGCCAAGTTGTATGCATATTTGATGGATCAAGGTTATGAGGTTAAGAAGTGCAAGGGAATCAAAAAGGCTGTAATCAAGAATGATATGACCTTTAATGATTACCTAGAATGCCTTAATGACGCCTATACAGAGACGAAAAACAAGGTGGCGCTGTCTCACGAGGATGATAAGCGTATCATCCTAGAGGATGGTGTTAACACTTTGGCTCATGGTCATTATCTGACGCGTGAGTAAACATTATCTTTCAAGGACATGATCTGGTGGCAACTCTGTATCTGCGGGAACAACTTGAAGTTCCTCTCTGACAAAGTTCCTTCTCAGAGCTCCTTGAGACAGATAATACAACACAGGTTGATCAGGCATTACAACAGTGCGATCTATGTCAAACACTTCAATACTCCAGATGGGATCTGTCGCGCGACGTCTATTCTCTCCCTCATCTTCTCCGGCACTGAATAGATGTCTCACCATAACTCCTGTAGGTAACCTCACTTCATCTAACCCTACTGGTTTCCTTTATCTAACATGTCTGACGTTAACTTCATCTTCGTCCACAGCTTCAGTAGGAGTTTCATTTGCAAGATTGCGTCTAGGTTTTCTATTGATGGCAGCTATAACTCTTCGAAGTCTCCTCTCCCATACTCTAGATCTTCCCTCATCCATCAACATCTCTTGAACGTATTGATGACTATACAACCTTTCAGCTATAGTTCTGTTTGCCCTTTCCGCAAAGGCTTGAGCTCTTTTATTTCCAGGTTCACCTGGTTGGATACGAACATCATTGTCTTCTATGAGTCTATTTACCGCTCCCTTGAACTCTGAACCTTCATCTACCATCAGTGTCTTAGGATAACTAAGTCTTCTAGAATAGATTCTTTCAAAAGCTCTGGCAAGGTTAGCTGCATATTTGTTTGGTAATGCTTCTGCGTCAACATATCTAGAAGCAACATCCACCACAACCAAGGCGTATTTGAAAGTTATTTCACCAAGAGTATCGTTAGTCAAATACAATAAGTCTGCATGGTGAATGTAGTTTGGTCTATCCACAGTCCAATGAAATCTCGGTACACATTTTGGTGGTGGTAGATAAATCTGCCACAACGCTCGTTTCTCAAGCCATCTCTTTGCATCGCCTTCTTCAGTTCCAGTGCGCGCCGCTAATTTACCAATATCCGCCAGTACTGTAAATGATTTCTGATAACCTTCTCTCCATATTATTTTAAAGCTAACATAAATTTACTCTAAAACAATATGTCATAAGCGATTTCAGACGTACTCAACCCAAAATCCGAATCAACTCTCAATCGGATTACACTGAATCCATCATCTGTAAATCCTGGAGAAGACTTTATACGTGAATATACCTAAACTCGCAGAGGGCGTCGTCATCGTTCCGGGCAGTGTTGCACTTCTATTCAATCTGAATGTCGTTGGTCACCCGAACAACACTCTCGTGAATAACGTGAGTCGAAACTTGGTGAAGAGTCTCAAGGTTAAATTCGGAGGAAAGATTCTGCAGGATACTCAGCGTTATGATCTCCTTCAGACTTAAAATGATCTTTTCCTTTCCAAGGAAGAGAGGAAAGATCGTTTGAAGCAAGGTATCTCATCAGTCAACATGAGAAAACTCAGAACAAACGCTGGAGACAAGGTCACCTCGAACACTGGAGAGGTTGCATTAGCATCTATTCATAACACTAAATACAGAATACCTCTGGACCATCCAGTTCTGAATGACCTTCGAGTCTTTTACCCGAAAGCTTTACTGCATCATCTAATCTTTGAGTTGACGTTCACTCCCGTGGTGGACATTGTCATATACCCTGACGTAACCAAAGCTCCTAACTACACCATCACAAACTTGGAGCTAGATAATCAAGCTATATCCAGTGACACTTTAGTAGAGCAGGCTAGAGCTTCTTACCAATCTGGAAAAGACTTTTTTTGTGAGAACATCCTCCTTCACAAGACATTCACCATCCCCAAGCCAAATCACAGCGTCATAAACGAGCACATCAATCTGCCAAGGAGATGCATGACTGGGATATTATGTCTCTTCACGGAAGCACACACGGCTGGAACGCGTGATTCTGAAAAGTTTGTGAACCCTGACATAAATTCAATCTCCATCAATGTGGATGGCATTCCCAACCGTCTATTTTCCAAAGGCATGGCTCCATCTGACGCATGGGAGACGATCAAGAAACGTATGGGAAGATCTGGATCACTCAAAGAAAAGGAGTTTTACATAGGCAACAAATATGCTCTCTGGATTGACTTGAGAACATACCCTGATAATGACATTCATGGAGGTGGACTTACCTTGAACAACATCCGCGATGGTGTCAAGCTTGAAATCAAAAGGAAGGTTGGAGGATCAGGAAACATGACATGTCACATGTACGTTATGGCTGACGCTTTGATGGAAGTTATGAACTCAAACCTGAAATCCATCTTGTATTAAATCTGAAGTCACATAGCAAACATCATTTCCTGTCACAGGAAATTATCATTAATTTAAAATGTACGTTGTGGCTGATGCTTTGATGGAAGTTATGAACTCAAACCTGAAATCCATCTTGTATTAAATCTGAAGTCACATAGCAAACAATACTATAAAAATAGAAAATGGTCATTAATTTAAAATTAATATTATTTTATTAAAATCAAAGGATGCAAGAACTTCGTGATAAAACTCCCTTCATTGCATCATCACAGGCCCGACAAATTGTGGTAAAACACAGTATTTAATAGAGCAACTACGTGGATCATTCAAAGGTGTCTTTGAGTACATTGTTTGTATATACCCAACTTACGCGAAGAACAAAATCTATCATGGCTTAGCCGAGAATAATAAAGGCTTAATAGTAGCATCTCCAGACGCGAGTAACTGTGATGAGATCAATGATCTTCTGCATGACTGCACGGACTTGTTTTCAGGCACAAACATTTTGATAATTTTAGATGACTGTGCTGTGTCAAAAGACTTGAAGAAACGCTCGAACAAGTTTATTAACCTCGCATTTTCTGGGAGACATGAATGCTTATCCGTCTGGGTATTAATGCAGCAACTGACATCGATAGCCAAACCTTTCCGTGAGAATGTTGCTTGTGTAATTGCCTTCCATAACCCATCTCAAATTGGAACAAAGACTCTCTTGAAGATTATGGAGGAGACTTGGATGCTGATACGCGTAAAAAATTTGCAGAGTTTCTGAAATTGGAGAGATATTAAAGGGTCTGTTTCTGCTTGAGGTATCCGTTTCACTGTTATCTAGAGATCCCACCAGCAATACATATTTAAAGTTTACCTAAACTCATTCATAAACATGGCAGACTCAGTCATTGAAGATTACATTACTCCAGCCGTCGAAGATAAAAAAGCTAGATCTAAAAAAGCTCCAGCCAAATCTAAAGATGTTCCAGTAACTGAAGATGATGAAGATACCGCAGCCAAGAGAGAGTCCCTCGCTATTCTCGCAACGCTTGGAACCTCAAAGGATTTCATAGGTGTGGATATGAGTTTGGGAGATGTAAGAAAAATGTCACAGAAAGATGTTGAGAAATACTATGTTAGATATCAAGCAGTCTTGGGAAGACGTGTCACAGGCGGTCTCACTGAATCAGTCATTGATGTATCATCTAAAGGAATTGCGTACCATTACCTATAGATGACGTTGATAATCTCTCAAAAGAACTGCATAATAATGATGCGTTAATGCGTGAACTGAGCACGTTTGTGGGTTACCTTGCTCTGAATGGTGGAAGGCTTTTAGCACTTGCCAGCGCTATTTTAATAATAGCTAAGCACGTTAAATTAGGAGGTAATCAGAAGAAACCTAAGGAAACTCAAGTGTCTGAGGAGCCCACTGAGCGAACATTAGAACACGCTTACACGAGCGTCTGATCACTATTACTTATAACACGTAAGTAGTGACTAATTGGAAAAAATGGGATTTTGAATTCGCATATGAAATTAAAGACAAGTTCTTTGTAACAACAAAATGTCAAACCAAGAAACATTCGTGCCACTTAACTCAAACTTTGATTGGAGTAAGGATACTATTGATGAACCCGAAACTAATATATTTACGAAGGGTAGCTCTATCATTGAGTGGACAACTTCGAATGTATACGTTTTGGGTGAAAACGGCAGTAAACTTCCCATCTACTTCGAATTGGCGGAGCAGAATTTATGGGGAGTTAGCGGCATATGGCCTTTTGGTACCCCTAAAGAAGATCAAAGTAATGGCAAGCTTGAAGGATTTCAACATTGTTATCCTCTCACGTCTACAAAAACAGTTGGTAAACCAACAAAAGTTGAAAGAATAACACATGAAAGATTTCATAAGATGTGGGACATCACAGTTGACGCTATTAAGTGTTTCTCTGAATACAGGAAGGTACCTGCTCCAACCTACAGCGCCTACGCAACTGCCAAAGAAGAGAATGATTGAACTTACGCTGCGAAACCTCTGTATGTCCACTACAAAACAACAAATAAAGCAGGCATGGCATAAAGTTCATAGATCACAACAAACCACAGCGAGTTTATATCAAGCTCGTAACAAATGGCAAAGGAAAAAACATCAAATGTCAAACAAGTATCTACGGACCCGGCGACAAGAAAATTTCACCATACAGATGCATTGACATTCATGGATGTTGCCAACCTGTTGTAAAATGGGATGGTATTTACTGGGGCGCGCGTGGTAGGAACAGCTACGGAACTTCAGTCCGTCTTAAGGTTACTGAGATGAACTTTTTTCCTGGTGTACTGGAAAGATCACAACCTAGCAGGAGAATGCTTGCTCCCAACACTACTCCTGTCGAAGAGGAGAAAGAATTTGATGACGAAATTGATTTGAATGAAGTCTTTTCAGATAGTGATAGTGATTAATCATGGGGAAAAAAATGAAATGTATTTAAAGGAATGATATCTATATGTTGGGCAGTGCCTTCACTGCCTTAGAGTGGAATGCTTCCTTAGGTGGTAGATTAGTTACGTTGAGTTTTTCAAAATAGTCAAACCAGTCAACTGGAAAGACACCTTTTATACGCATCAAGTTAAACTTCTCAGCTTCGTAGTTACACTACTTATAACACTTAAGTAGTGACTTATAGGTTATCTCAAGCATCATTAAAAAAGATGTCTCAAGAAGAAGCTGTTGAACAAATTACCAAGACTCCTCCAGAGCTTCAAGCTCCTCAACTTAAGAAGGAGAAGGATCCTAAGAAGGTTGCTGCAGGTAAGAAGCTTGCAGAGTATAACAAGTTGGCGAAGGAAGCCCTCAAGAGAGAGAAGGAGCACGAAGCTGAAAAAGCTCATACATCTGGAGAAGGTACAGCTGGATCTGAAGGATTCTCGGCTCATTCTATAGCCATAGGTGTAATTGTAGTGGGCCTCACAGCCATCAATCTGTTCTTGCGATATTGGGATAGTAAGGCTCCGCCGCCAAATACTCCCATCACACCTCCTGGAAGGTCATCAAAGATACCTATTCCCACTCCAAAAGTAGGGATGCTGTGAAGCAATTTAAAAGGATAACCTTCTTCACCTAAAAACAATCATGTCAGATAAAGAAGAGAATAAGTTTATCAAAATCATAACTGACGCCGCGGTCCTCATGGGTCTCACGGCTGGAGTTGGTTACCTTGGCAAAAAGCTTCTGAAAGAGAATTTTATAGGTGATCCTAGTTCAGAAATCATGAACTACCGAAAGTTCACCGTGACCCTTGCTGGGAGTATGGCTCTGAAAACCTAATTAGAGGATAAGAAGTTAATACCTAAAAACCTTTGAATATGATTGAAGAATTTTCCAAAACGTTGCAGACGCTGCCCTCATACTTGGAATCGCGGCTAGAGTTGGTACCGTTGGCTCAGTGATTGTGAATGATGTGGCGAAACCAAATTCAGTCATCTTTAGCTATACAGCATTACTCTTAGTTCTTGCTGGGAGTCTGACTATTAAAAATTACATAACGGATCGTTTCTCCACCGAAAACAATTTAGAAGATGAGGAAGATGAGGATATAACTGAAGACAAATCTGAACCAGAAGATGGCAGCATCAATAGCGATGCTGGTGGGAGGTGCGGCTCTTAATGCAACAACCTTTGTTGGAGGATCTTACTTTGCAAAGTACTTATCAGGTAATGACGCAAAAGATGTTTTGTATGAAAAAGAGAGGCATGACAAAGCCTTGGAGAAATACCAAAAAGATTATGCTGCTTATCAAGAGAAGAGGCAAAAGTTCCTTGACTGGGAAGATGAGAATAGACGCAACAACGCTATTGCTTCCTGGAATTTGGCAAACACGGATGAGGCTCTGAAGTATTACAACAAGACTTACGAAGATGAACATCTCTCAAATCAACCTCCTGAGTTTTCAGACTATTACAGACCTTCCAAAAATCAGAAGGTTGGCAAGATGGTTTACGTTGGAGGTGGCATGATGGCTCTGGGATATATTGCTAGTCGTTGTTTATGAGTGAGATGACTTAAAAGTTTTCTATGTTGAATTCAAGCAAAGAAAAAAATGGCTGAAGGTGGTGTAAAAATTTTAGATCCAACTGGTCTTAATATTTTAATAAAATTCCTCTTATTGATGATGGAGATGATGAAGCACTAGACCTTGAAAAGAGAAATCGTAATATAAGCTTATCTATAAACCAGGAGATGGTGATCAGGCAATTGATTGGGCTAATACCTCTACTTCTACACGACGTGGATCGGCTCCAGATATTGGAGCAGCCTCTAAAAATATAATCCTGGTTTTTTTTAAAAACCTCTTTCGGTGGAGGTGATGTACGAACAAAGGAGAGGGAAGACAGTATAAACGAAGGTGATGAACGTAGAAGAAGAAAATTTCCTAACTTCAAGGCTGCTGGTAGTAAGGTATTAGCTTGGTTTGATGAGAAGCTCGGTCATGGTCAGATTAAAAGCTTGGCGAGAAAAAAAGATGCTAAAACCTACACCCTCTTAAATCCAGACGGTAGTTTAGCACCCGACTACTACAAGAAGACTTTTTCACAAAGTATTAAAGATGCTTTAGGTAAAACCGTTGAAGAACTCATGAGAGAAAATGAAGCTGAGATAGCTAGAGGAAATTAAAAAGTTGAACAGCTTAGGACTGAACGTGAAAACGCTGATGAAAATCAAAGACCAAGCATTGAGCGTCAAATTCAAGTAGAACAGGATAATATAGATAGGCTGGAACAGCAGAATGAACGCTTTAGAAATAGGATGGCTCTCAAGGAAAGGATAAAGGAGATATTCAAGAAGTATGGCTTAACAGCATTTTTTGTATTAGCAGCTGTAGGTGCTATCATCGGTGTGATTGTATCCAATCTTAAAAACGGATTGGCAACCTTGGGGAGAGGTTTAGGTAATGGTTTGAAAGCTATAGGTAAAAAGCTTGGACAGATACTTCCTGGAATGGTCGGTGCCATCGCGAGCTTCATTTTCAGAACTGCGGGTGAGGCGATAGGATTTCTGGGGAAACATGCTTGGCTGCTGTTTGTCGCGGTTGTCATGTTTGCTGTAGAACAGTTTAAAAAGAAGCGAAGCTAAGTTCAAAGTGTAAAATAGAAGATAACTGACATAACTTTGAACATCAGTGAACCTAAAACCACAGTTCACCTCACTCCATTTCTGGATGGTGCGCGAGAGATTCAGGTGATAGACTTTGATCGTGTTCGAAAACCTTTCGTCAGGCTAACGGAACAACAGAAAGTTTACAACCTTACCAGTGGTGATCAGGTTGAATTAACCCTTATGATATAACTTCCTACAACAGACTGTGTAACGAGTTTGGGATTTCTCTGAGTACAGATTTCCGATTTCATGAGGGGATGAACCATGGTTTGGGTAATGTCTACATTTACTACTCTAATTTGGGGTATGGTAAGACTGAAGCTCCTTATCCTGAAACTTACTAGCTCCGTGATGAGGGCGGCTCTGCTTCAGATGGAAACTTGATTCGGTACATCACGAATTCATCTTCTGAAAATCAGTATTAGCATTTCGTGCTTCCTGTATCCTACGGGTTGACAAAAGCTGGGCAAGCTAGGATCAATCAGTCTATCGAGGCTTTCGTGTACTGCATTGTAGGTGCACAAATCAATGTTCGAAGTTCAATACTTGGAGACTCTGGCAGTGCTCAAGAGGTTAGATGTGAGTTCTTAGTGCTCATGGAGGATGCGGTGAAATAGCCAGATATAAGTGAGTCCGTGCAGAGATTTCAACTTGCTGTTCAGGAAGCGAAAGTCAAGTTAGACTATTTCTCCAGGGACTTGGTTGATGCCTTCAAGGATGGTTATCAATACTGAATCTACGGTTGGTTATAATAAGTTGAAACGCGCCACCTCTAATATGAAACTTAAATACTTAAATAAAAACTTAAATTCTGATGTCAATGCTGGTGGTACTGTGGAGGTTGGCATCAGGCATAACTTTGGGGTGAGCAAAGTCAAATTACCTTATGTTGTCCTCCGAAAAGCTACTGAAAATGTTGAAAGTCTTGCTGATAAGACTATTCCTAAGACTGAGAAGAACACTCACACAACATGAACTTAATTTGGTCTTGATAATGATAGCTGCAACGGCTGCAGCTTGGTTGTTATTTCGTGGAAATATTCTTCATTAACTTTGTTACCTGAAGCAGGTAACAAAAAGAACGCAAGTTTTGGGTCTACTTATTATGCTTACACTCTTTAGAACTATACTTTCGCTTGTTATGTTCGCATATCCCTTTCCCTCCACAGTCTTTGCAGTAGTACTTATGCTTGTTGTGATGACAGATTTGGCTGCCACCACATCTCCTTGGCAGCCAATATTTTTTTTCTTCTTTGAAAATAGTGAATATTGAACAACAATTTTATCTTTCCAAATGTTAATAAAAGTAGAAAATTTATATATTAAATAATGTACAGTACTGTATCGATTGTAAATGGAGATTAGTCTCTATATTTTCACGTGGTAGTGGCCATCTTCAAAGTGTTGTACTACTATGGCCACTACGCACTTTACCTTGTATCTTTTGTTACTTATTGTTGTTATTTTATTTCTCTATTTTTAAAAAGTATTTATGTAATTGTAAACCTAATATGTGCAAATAAAATATACTACTATACTACTCTCTGCAACTTATGAAGCTTGAATCCTCTTCTTTTGGTATTTTAGCAGTTTTGCCCGTTAGGGGTGCCAGCAACACGAAAACCACCTCCTCTACTTCTCTTACTTTCACTATCTGCCGTAGTAAAAATTTGATTTTGTGTACCCCTGATTACGTCACAAAGTGTTATCACGTGGTATTTTGGCCATGCGTGAGAACTACCATTTTTGAGCTGCAAAAATTCTATCTTTAAATGCAAATAACTTCTCCAATTTTTGTTTTGCACATCTCAAATCTGGAATCTTACATTTGAAATGTTATATTTATATATGTAGATACAAAAAAAAAAATTTTTTTGACCACTACTTTTACAATTTGTGTTTTTTAGCACCTTTTCCATCCAACATAGAAAAACTTTTTACTGTAGCTTGAAAGACTATTATAATTATTAAGATATATTGTTCTTCTTACTATGAATCCTCGGTAAACCCTATAATTTGGATGTACTTGTGTTATAGTTCATGGTCTGCTTCTGAACTAGCCACATTGATCCATGATGACAAGCCAACCCTTTTTTTCTCCCTTTTTTATTCTCCATTAACATGTTTTTGGGTTTACTCTTTTTCTTTTGCCCCATTTTACAACCGATATGTGTTTAGACGTGATGTGCCTCTTACGATGTTGCTGTTATGTCTCAAGTTCAAGACATGCCCCATCTCCATTATCATTAATTACCTCATTTTAAAATCAAATTTTGTTTGGCAGTCAAAATGTGAAAAACAACGTGCAATCAAAGGCAATCAAGAAAAGACTTAAACTTACCCAATGCACAAGTTTACAACTTGGTTCGGGCAAGTAGGCAAGTGTTAGGTTACGCCACTGCAGTACACGTTTTCACTGACAGAAAATTGATAGGTCGTGACAGATCATCATCATTGTTTTCGTTCAACATCCATATTTTACCATCTACATGTAGGATGTGGTTGGACAAGTGATGACTGCTTTCCACATCCGCCGATCCTAAGCTACATTCTCCTCCACTCGCAACAAGTTCGTATCCTCCATCACACACTCATTCCACTTTTTCCTAGGTCTTCTCAAGTTTAATTTGAAACAAATTTTATAGGTGTAATTTTTTTTTATTACATAGCTTCGAGTGTTTTGAAAAAAAAAAACTAGACGAAAAACAAAGGAATGACGTCAGTAATACCTTCACTGACGTAGTTTCATATGAAACCTGCGAGTGGGGTATTTTACAGTAAAACACTCTCAATAACATTCCTTGTGTTTAGGAAAACTTACATGCATGCTTTTGAAATCGCGTAAAATTAATATTTGAAATTGATAAGCAGTATCATGCGATCAGCCTGGCTCCTGGTGCATTTTGAGACTAAAAGAAACGTTTTTATGGATACAGTGGGGAATAGTGACTAGCTTCAAATAAATATACCCCTATTCAGATACATGTATAACAATGAAAGGAACT
>JAOBBB020145972.1:0-12564 GCA_025331005.2 Zoanthus gigantus
GCTATCTATCACCTGATAGATAGTGAGTACGGTAACCAATCAGATTGCAGTATTTGCGATAGATAGTGAGTAGATTTATATTAAGTACATTTATGTTATTATTATTGTTTTTGAATCTCTTTAGAATTATTTTATTGGGAATATAAAGTTATAAATTACATAGTTATACATATTTTTCCTTGCCACGCTTTTATTATGTTAATTGATCTTCACACTTTTATCAACCTAAGATTTTCTTTCATAAATGGAATGCTGCGTCGGAGTTTTTATAAGTAGTTAAATATTTAAATTTTACATCAAAAACCTCTTTATTTATAATCCATGCATTCACTCCGACGAACGACTACAATCCGAAACGTCAGTTTTTTGAATATCTTTCTCCATTCACAACGGTGTAAAATTTAAATATTTAAGATTTTCTTTCCTAATTTACTTTGATAATGGTGACATGATGTCGCCGAAACTTCATGTCTTAATAGCGTTCATATTTATTCTTTAATGTTTTACAAAACCTTCCGTTTTTCGAAAATGTTTTCTGAAATTACATGTTGTTTTATAGACCAGTTTCAAATTACCAATTACTGCCTATTTAAATGACTGCGGGTTCATTTTATATAAAAAAGTTTTATGAGCTACTGTTTTTGCAATGTACTTTTTTGAGGTTTGCTAAGGCTAAGGTTAATTACTTATCAGGGATTGTCACAACTGCATGGCCATGGGGATTTATTAACAACTTAGCATTCCAAAAAGCATTTGTTAAATGTTGATCAGGTTTAGTAAAAGATGTTACAGTGGTTCTAGATTTGTTCTGTGGAGTGATTTTAAATAGAAAGTGGATATATGTAGATACGCGTATTGTACTATTCAAGGTTTTACATAGTCTTTTGTATATTTGCCAAAATCTGGCACGACCAGCGCTGGTACGTCAACTGTTGTCTTTTTTTAATCTCAGGGGGTTATGTGCAAACGAGGTAGTTGAAATCTTTGCTATAAACAGCAACTTATTATTTTCTTACAATGATTTTCAATAATAACTAACCTTTAGAAAAGCCAAGGTCGCAAACGAGATAAACTAGGACTTCAGTCAGGATTTCAATCAGGACTTTCATTTTAAATTTCAGTTTGGATCACATATTCCCGCCAAATTGAAACTTTGAATTTTTCTGAGAAGTATGGACCATTTCCGAAGATGTTTGCAGGAAACAAAAGTTATGTAACGATTTTTTGGCTGGCACGGTATAGCGGGAAATTTTATGACTCTAACCCTCGGTAGCTCGATTTTCTTATCAACTTGAAGTCATTTTTATTTGTATTTTTCTTTGTAAATTTACCCTTGATAGCTCGAGACCCAGGTCACTTGAAGCAATTTCGATTTCCCTCGGCAATTGGGCTTATCGGGTAGTCATAAACACGCTGTCTAAACACTGTGTTCGGTTCGCCTCAAAAAATTCAAAAAGCGATGATTTCTCGGGCCTCATGGAACGAAAATAACGCCGCAATTTTAAGGGGTTGATTAAAATGTTTTTACTGTTTTAGTCCTGCTTGGGATGATAATAATCTTTATCAGTTGTTTATTGTAATGGAAACATAAAAATACAGAAAAATTAAGAAAAATAAGAAAAATTTTCCAGGGTTTTGTAAACAAAATAAACGCTTTCCCTTTTTTTCAGCTGACATTTGCCGTACATTTACTACATATTTAGCCCGCGTACAGATGCTTAGTCGGGGCCTAGTTTTCGGCTATTAGAATTAACCGTAGATGTCCCAACCGAAAGCGCATGGGGGGAGGGGGGGTGGCAGCCATTTCGTGTAATGTCATGGTTGAATGCAGGGCGTATCGAGGTTGGGAGACGTGTCTTCGAGCCAGCTATTTTCACAAAAGCTTTTTTTATTCAAAAAAATTCGAATAGTAATGGATTTATAAGTGCTTGCAATACACATAACAAAGACTACTAGCTCAGTTGGAATGTAATTATAAAATATAAATCGACATACTTTACTCATATCATATAATATATCATACTATTCAACATCCTGCTCATAATTGTGTCTCTTCAAATTCAGTCTTACAAAAAGCAAAATATAAAATCATCCAATAAGCAGTAGTTTTAAATCTCTATGAACAGATCAGGGACAATCCGCTTAATATTCCGGCTTACATGCTTTTTCATAAGATCGACTTTATAATGACGAAGCTCATAAATCTCCAACTCTCATATTTTAAAACCACAAATAGAAGAAGCATTATTTCTCAGTTATATGTTACTATGACATGCATACTGTATTGTCCCAAATGATAGACTATTAACACATTCCTAAGTGTTTCAATACGTTTTATATCTAAATTCTTCATTTCTTTCTTCATTTCCACCAACGCATGCAACTTAACTAAATCACAAAAATAATAAGAATGAACCTTGCCAAAAATTAACTGCTTCTCTTAAAATAACGTGTAAACCACTACATGGGATCTGCGATCTAAGTCAGTAACATTAACATTCTCTTAACTACAATGAAAGAGCAAGTAGTTGCTCTTAATAAAGTATAGTGCAGCTTCGAGTTGTCGAAAAACGCATTCCCTTCAGCAAAAACGATTATCAGAGTATTGGAATGTTAACAAGAAAGTATTCCACACGAGTAATCTGCTACTGGTAGTTGAAAACTCTGGTAAGGTGAGCTCTTTGCACGTCGTTCAAGATAAGAACTGCATCTTCCTGCAACATGCATGGCTGGAAGTAATAGTGCCTTGCCAGAAGGCACATGACTTCACAATGATAGTAGCGATTGGCCTCTCTGCCTAATTGTTGTTGTCCATTCCGGTCCGGAAAATAGTTTCTTTCAGCATGTCTAATGACCACACCGATAAAAGGTGGGCCATGAGGGTCTTCAAACTGGAATGGGAAACCTGCACATTTTTTAATCCGATTGTTAATGTTTACAATCAAAAACGGATTGCGATTACGCCATGGCTGGCGTAGTGGGGAGGCAGGCTGGTGGAACTGTGGTCCAGGCTGGCGCAACTGTGGTCCAGGCTGACGCAGCTGTGGTCCAGGCTGGCGCAACTGTGGTGCAGGCTGGGCTGGGTGCAAGTGCTGTCTGGGCTGCCATAACTGTGGTCCACTGGGTGCTCTAGTGGTATGTTGCAACTGTGCTTCACTGGGCTGGTGCACCTGTGCTCCGTGTTGGTTTAACTGTTGTCCACGCTTAGTGGTGGAAGATGTTGGCTGCTCTGGACAGGCCTCAAGAATTTTCTTCAATTTTTTCTGATCAATAGACTTTTTATGCAGCACTTCGTCATTTTCATTAAATCGTAGCAGTTTGATCATAATTCAAACTACGTGCATGCATATGTCTCTTGCAGACACCATGCCACAGTCACATTTTTGACTTTGGCTAATTTCCACCATTCGGGGACGTCCATTGTTATTTGTTTCAAATACAGTCTGTAGTTTGCCAATGTGGTGGATGTTTACCAGATTGATTCTCTTGGTCTTTCTTGCCATTGACAGAGACTTTTCAAATACCTTGCTTCGTTTTGTTCGCTTTCTGTAGGTGGCCTGCACTGTCTTTGACTCCCTTGGGGAATCCCGTTCATCTGATTCTGGCGACGACTCACTCAGTCCATCTGGCTCATCTTCAAATGAAAGGGCAGACCTCTTCTTTACCCCATGAGACGATCCGGGATCAATATAACTGGAGCAGCTGTAAAGTTCGGGTTGGATAGTCCCTGACTGAAGCTCTTCTGCAAACTGGTTGGCTCTCTCCCTTTGCCGCCTGAAAGTGGTCACATCTTTTTCTCTTTGGCTGGAACAATGCCCTCCCTTGTATGTGCCTTCTTCGTACTGATCAATCTTTGCTTTAAGAAGGGCACACTTAACAATGTGCTCTTCTGCTACAGTTGCTAAAGTTTTGTCCTTTCCTACTCTTGTTGCATTTCTTGAATGGCCTGGCTCAGCCATGTTTGTGTTTGGCGTGCGGGCACTCTTGAACGCACGGAAGACGTGTGCACGTCGCTTGTGCCAAAACTTTGCAAACCATGTCTTGATGTGCCCACGCTTCGATGGCTTTTCCTGGACCCAATTCATAAGATGTTGGCGCCTCGCTTCAAACGAGCCTGGTGTCGGTGCATGGTACAGCTCGTGAATCATTTGCCTGAACTTGACTCGTGAAGATGAGCTCGAATCCCCATTTTTCTGCCTGCGAGCGCAGTCGTAGAAGTGTTTCTCACAGGACTTTGCTCGATCTACTGCCCCAGGCTTCAGCTCTTGTCTTATACTCTCCCTGTTCGCTCCATGCTCATCAGTCACAAACCCTTCTGGGTCGAACACATAGTTATGATCACCTCTGTAATCATGGAGGGCCTGTGTAAAAAGCAAACATTAAATAAGAGTTTCACTAGAAACTTTTATATAACTATATTTTTTATATCAATTTTAAAAATGATAAATAAAAAATTATAGCTTTAAAGTTTTTTTTTCTTTATTTTCATTTCCACTTTTACTGAACAAGTATTTGTGTGAAATTGCACATGATTACAAGTGCGCAGGGGGGAAGGGTAATGCTGATTGCCAGAAGTAAAGATGAAAGACAGCATGGTGATGGAGGTGGGGAGGAAGGAGATAGTTTAAATTTAGTGTAGGTTGTAGGGTGGTTGCATTTTATTAACTGTACAATCGTACCTTAAAATTAGCATAAAATGATCAAGTAGAAGAGCTGTTATGCCCTTGTTCTGCCAATGAATTCTTAAATTATGTAAAAACACAGTGCAATTTAAACCCTCTCACTGCAAACAAAGCTATCACACATTTTTGACTACTTGAGGTGTATATCTTTTAAAATATTATTGATGGCTTAATCTGCAAGTACGAGACCGATAAACCCTTTGGCTCATGGACTATGA
Organism: Zoanthus gigantus; assembly: GCA_025331005.2. Classification (NCBI taxonomy): domain Eukaryota; kingdom Metazoa; phylum Cnidaria; class Anthozoa; order Zoantharia; family Zoanthidae; genus Zoanthus; species Zoanthus gigantus. The sequence goes on from JAOBBB020145972.1 coordinate 4,901, forward strand.
CCCCATTTACACCAATTTCATTCAAGTTATCTCAGAGTACTCCGTGAACAGTCAATTACACAAGCACAAGTGAACCAAGAGTACGTTGAGATAACTTGAGTGATGTTGGTGTAAACAGGGTCTATGAATACAGGCGCATACGCAGCTTTTCCTGCAGGGATGGTTAAATCCCCCCTTGCGTACACGCCTGAATTCTTAAATTTAAAAATTTTAAATATTTTCAAAATACCTTGTATGATGCTCACTATTTTCTTGTTTCATGCTAATAAAAATGAAAAGAAAATAACATGATTAGAATTGGGAGTGCCTTTTTCGTAAATTAGGCACAATGTGATGGCTGTTCAAAAATTGATATGCAGAGTAGTATAATGTATATCCACTCACCTTTCTTGAGTGACATCATGAGAATGATCGTCATCATCATCAAATAAGCTAATATGAAATGTCTGAGTGCATGGGATAAGTTACGAGTACACTGTGTACTGCTTGATGACTCAACAGCCCCCTGTCCCTCAAAGTGTGTGCCATTACAGGTTCTAAAAAGGTTCATACTGCTAACCTTCTGTTTGTTGGTTTTGTGTTCTATTTTTACAATTGTTAACTTGTGTTTAGCACTGCTCAAGATTACGAGGCACAAAAAACGGCCTAATTTGACAACCCAAAATACTCCCAGTGTAATTCACAGACCCGAAATCCCTTTAATCCAAAATTTAAGACCCAAAACACTTCCCCCCCCCCTTTATGACGATTCTTGAGTGTGGCCCCTGTGTGAAGTTTAAAAATAATTGTTGCATGCTTATAAAGCTTCAAAAAGACCATTGAAGTACCATATAGTAAACCTTCCAATCTCAATTGAGTTTTTAAAATAACAGAACAGAAAAAAAGGAGCTTCCAGTGCATTTTCTATTTAAGGACTTACTTGTCAAATTCAATTTTCACAATCTTAGGCCTACTTCTTTCTGTGAAGCTAAAAAATAAAGGACAAATGAAGGTCAAGATATATTTACTGTTAAATGTTCAAAGTATTAAATTAAATCGGATAATGTCAAGGACGAGTTTCCAGGCATCAATATGTAACTTTCAAAATATGTTAATTTTCAGACAACAATAAACAAAGATAACATGTATGTCAGGACTTACTTATTTTTCGCTGGAGTCTGCTTTTCAGGACTGGTATGCCGCAGGAAAAAAAAAACATTGTGTCAATAGAAGTAGAAAAGAACAAATAAAACTTAAGGCAGATCATGCATCATGTGTCAACAAAGGCTCAAAACAGAACATTGATTTAATTCCTTTCTGCAGTATTAATAACTAGTTGAATATTCAAATAAAATGCACCAACTTATTGGAAACAAAACTGGGATCAAACGCACTGACCACCCAATGTTTTTTGGAAATATGCAATAGGTAAATTAAATACTGACCTATTTGTCAAGTCGATCAATACTGGCTCATAAGCACTGCAACAGAACAATCACGGTCAGGAATAGATTTAATACTTGTTTCAATAACAAGGAAGCAATTAGAAAGCAACTTTGAATATTCAACAGTCAAAGTAAACCTGACCAAATAAGAATCGGTTCCTATGGTCAGCAGGTACTTGATGAGTAAACATCAAAATGGCCCGCTGCCGAAAGCAAATTTTTCTTTTGAAAATGATACAAAATGCTCGAAGAAGAAGATCTTTATTGCAACAATTGCTCCTTCTTTTGCAAAACAGACGATGGATGTTACGTCTTGTTTTCCTGCTAGCTATTGTTGCCTTTTCTCATAACAACACAACTGTTCCCGTGGCTCGATCATGTCACCGATTCGAGCGACATCAAGGTTGGTTTGAGCATTTATGGGAAACGTATTCAGACTCTCGATTCAAAAAAACATTCCGTGTTTCCAGAGCAACCTTCACGTACATCCTTTCCAAAATTGATCACAATTTGTTGAGGCAAACTGTGACAGAGGAACCTTTTTCTCCAGCATTCAGATTGGCTGTAAGTTTTAACAGATTTGCGCGAGGAGAATATTTACACTCAATATCAGAGTTGGTCGGTCGTGGTCGTTCAACGGTAGGTCAAATCGTCAGGGAGGTGGCAGAGGCAATCGTTAACAATCTTTGGGAAGAGCATGTCTCAAGACACTTCCCAAAAGATGAAGGACAGCTCGAAGAAAAAATTTTTGATATGGAGGAGCGGTGGCAGTTCCCCTGTTGTTGGGCTGCCGTGGACGGTTGTCATATTCCAATCAAATGCCCTGATGGTGGCCTGGCAGCTAGTAAGAACTTCTATTCCATTGTTCTAATGGCTTTAGTAGATGCAAAATACAGGTTTATTTGGGGAAGTTGTGGCTATCCTGGAAACTCCCATGATTCGATCATTTTCCAGTCAACACGATTGTGGATGGACATAACTAAAGGTCGGGCAATTCCACCAATTGGTAAAAACATTGGAGGTGTCACAGTACCACCTCTAATTTTAGGTGACTCGGCATTTCCATTTAAACGTTGGTTAATGAAACCATTTTCTAATGCTGTACTGACTCCAGATCAGAGTAACTTTAATTATAGACTCAGTAGGGCTAGGATGGTCACAGAAGGAGCTTATGGACAATTAAAGGGGAGGTGGAGGGTTCTGATGAGGAAATGTGAGAGCCCTCCTGAGGTTGTACGATTGACAACATTAGCTTGCATGGTCCTTCATAACGTATGTATTGATCAGGGAGAATCTCTGCCAAGAGAATTTGATTTAACTATCGATGCAGCATCAAATACACTGAGAGACAGAGTTATCATACGGAAGCTACTTGACATGAGGAACTGTCAAAGAGTATGTGATAACTCTCATCAAGCAACACAAGTTCGAAATGAACTCATGTCAGTACTCTGGAGAGAAAAGGAGGGGCTTGGTCAGTAGACAGTCACTTCTAAAGTGACCACGTGTTTAGCAGTTCAACTCTACCAAATGTTTTTGGTTACAGTCTCAACAGATATTGTATCAAGATATTTTTCAGTCCAGTGCAGAAGATCCCAAAATAATTGATTGCAAACCACTATAAAACTGAAATTAGGATTCAAGAGTTTGTTTCATTAACCCCTACCACATAAAAACAAAACAGGTTGCTTTTCACAAGGAGTATTTTTGGGGTATGTGGGTGTTAACATGGCTTTCACAGGAAACAAACAGCCACTAGTGAAAAAGTGAACACCAAATTTTAGATGTTTATATATATTTAGTAGCACTAAACATTTTTTTGCTGGACAAGATTAAAGGGAAGTTTACATGTTTTTTCATTATTAGGATTGCCACACAGTCCGAAAAATGACAAAATGTTAAAAATAGCAGTTTGGTTGTGTAAAAACTATTGAATTGTTCTGCAGGTCATAGAGTTCAACAGCTGAGATAGAAGAAAACTATTTTCAGGGTACATCATTGGCAATATTTACAATTCTTGTGTTGGCATTTGCAATTGCTCTTGTTTTAATTTTGCTTCACAATTTAGTAATGGGAGACAGGAGGCCGACTTCCTTTCCGTAGTGTTTGTAGAACTTTATTACAAAAAATTAAAATTTGAACTTCAAAATAACTCAGGGGCAACCCTATGTGTTGGACTATTTAGTGTTTATTTTCTTTGATTATAGCAATGCATACCTTACAGTGAGGGCACTCAAACCGTGAACACTTAATTGGCTTTATTTTGGTTTTGATTTTTTTATCTTTCTACTGCTTTAAATCCTCTAAAAAGTAGGTTTGAACTGGAATACACTTAGTGATCAAAATTAAATGTAATTTTAACTGATTTACCCAAGGAATGAGGTTAAAAGACATAGTGTTCACAGTTGAAGTGCCCTCACTGTAAATGCACAACTTGGTTAATCTCACCTTTGTTTTTTCAACCCCTCCATTTTGGTTTTCAAAACATCACACAATCTTACAAGTTTGTAAAAAACCTGCCTCATCTATTTCTTTAATAGAAGGAGGGGCAAATTAAGGTTTAGAACTTTGCCCCTCCTTCAGTAAAATAAAAAAATGGCAATCCTTTTTTGGCACATTAACCCTTTCAGCCAGGCAAGTTTATAAACATCTAGCTTTTCCTTACAGAACACATTCAAAATGAGTAATTTTTAATGAGAATATGAGATATTATCAAACAAGTTAAAAGATTGAAGATAAAAGGCCAAATTCTCCTTAACTGGTTACATAAAAAGTATGGGCCCTAGTTGGGAGAATTTACCAGCATAACATTTGTTTTGTTAGGAGCTGAAAGAGTTAAAAAACTGACTCCCTAAGGTTTTATGCCCTCCTTCCAACCATTTCTCTAAAAAATGCAACCTTATATTAGAGTACACAAGATATTTCTGTAGTCGTGATATGTAACAAAAACAAGAAATGTTAACAAAATTTGCCAATCTATTTAAGGTATTTTGCTGCAGTTTTTACTTGACTACAGAAAAATAACTGTGTTAATGGTACAATATGAACTACATAGCTTAAATTGCTAGTCTTACATGTTACAACATTGTAGTGTTTAAAACAATAAAAAATTTTATAGTAACAATACAAATTTATCAGTAAACAACAAGTGGTTTTATCCAAACTAATGCCAGTTTCATACTAGTTTTATAAAGAATGATACACTGGGGAATCATTTTCAACAGAAAAGCCAGAAGCAGAAAAGTTTGAATTTCTTGATGTTGGTCTTGATACTGCCATAGGAGAAACAGGTTGAAATGTGAAGCCCTGGTAACCATGTTGGGTTTTGAAATCTTGAGTATAATAAGTAGGATTCTAAGGTGTTGTGATATGTGGTTGGGTCATATGCATGTTAAATGGGGGATTTGGCATTGTATTTTGCGAATTTTCAGTAGCCATCAATATTTCCATCAGCTTAAGCTCATGTTTCCGTGCCTTTTCCATTTCTGTTTGCACCATTTTAATTAGATCTTTGACTGGATCTTTCTAAATGGCCCTTCTCATCAACTCAACGGCTTCTGCCACAGGATTTTTGTTTTTTGCTTTTTGTTTCCTGCTTAGGACTGGGACAAACAACTTTTTTGGTTTGTCTGTAGATGTTTCCTCCATCACCTTGTTCTGAAAAGTATTCAATATCTGATTCAGATCTTGCTGTGGGTGGAGCAGAGGGTTCTATAGCCTGATCTGGAAGACAGGAGTCCCTTGTCTTGACAAGGGCATAGAGTTGATTGAACCAGCGTCCATACCCTTTCTTATCGATAAAATTATCAATCCCTGATGCAGTTTTTATAGTCATTACGACCTTCTTGCACTTACTGACACACCTCTTAAACTTTGATCGTAGCTGGTTATCACCAAAAATTTATTTCTTCTTCTCTTTGGTTACACCTCTCCCTCAACTGCTTCTCATAAACCTGATCATTTTTTTGTTTCATTGTGTTATGGAATATTAACTTTGTTCTGAAATATTCATCATTGACTAATATGTCAATAAAATCATTGAGCTGTTCTTCTGGCCAACTCGATTTCCTTCCAACCTTCTTTGTCGACTCTTTATAAGTGAAAGCTATTTCATCATTTGGCCTTTCTCTATCAGACTCGGACTCTGTTTCAGATTCTTGTCTTGAACAGCTGTTGTAGCAAGTTGCTTTAATTTAAAATATCAGTTTTCTCCAATTATCATAGTAATGTATAATCAATCAGTTGTCTTTCAATAGCACAACGAATTGCAGAACTCGAATTTCAAAGGCATTATAAACAGCTATTAAAATGCATTTCAAAATCAATTTAGGAAAAAGTAAAGTTTAAGGACCCAACGATAAGCAAATATAACACCGAAAATTTGATTTTAAAAAACTTGCTTTGCTTGGTTTTCCTCCGTGATGGGTTTGCTTCCACAGCCAAGTTCATCATTACATGGTTCGCGGTAACCAACTAGTTTACTTGCAGTCCAGCGAGAAGCTTCTTCGTTATTCTCGAACACTGAACATTTGTTACAAATTGGCATTGCACAATGCAAGCAGCTGTATTTTGTTGTTGCGAAACAAGAACTACAAGTATTTTGATCATTTTCTCCTTGAATACACGAATTCAAACTTTGTCTGTACCGCGCCATATTGGACACACACAGCATTGTCTGCGCACGTTCAAAAACAAATTTTGTCAGATCGAGGCTCAATTATACATTATCATACTAATTATTAAATATGCATTTAATTCGACTCATGAAAAGATCAACGTTTGACCCGAAGACGATTTTCAGTTGTTCTATCCGTCTCAAGCAGAATGTAGAATGTGTCGAACTTAATCTGGGCAAACGACGAACTTATCATGCACATAATTGCTCAATTTAGTTCGACGCATAAAAAATTCGACGTTTGTCACAGGCCTAAAATGTAAACCTAAACATACTATTTTAATGAGAACTTTACAATGCGACTCTGTGTTTAAAGGTGACACTGTGTATTGATCATAATGCAGTTTTTACCGACATCCTTTTAACGACGAGTATGACATGAATATTACAGGTCATATTCAGGTCCACATTCTTTTCATGCTATAACTTTGTACTGAAATTATACTAAAGATATTCAAAATTAAGTTAATAGTATTTCAAGAACGCCTTCATCTGTATTCACGCGCACGAATATACTGTAATATACTAGCGGTTTTAATCAAAAGGGGAATGCTGCGAGCATCTTCAGTAGTGTTCACCGATATATTATCATTTTGAAATTTCTCTCTAAGGAGAGTTGTGAACAGATCACACTTTCCAAATATCGAATGCGTGCTATTTGGTGATCGACTCAGGATTATGAAAGATACGCGTGGGTTAAATGTTTCAGATCACCGACTCATAAAATATCAATAAACAAAATAATGTGAGTGAGTTTACTTTAAATTTGTATTTTTAAAACGAAATGAACAACTGGCATTTGATTTACCTCGTTTGGCATTTGATTTGCCTCGCTGGGCTCCACCACTTTCGTTAGATTACAATTTAACACCACAATAGGCGCTTGAGTTTGTGACTGGCTTGAACTTGAAGCTTGTGAACTGTTTGATTCGATAATAAACTTCGAATCCAATGGAACAATATCGGGTAGATAGTTAAGCGATATCATCTCCGAATCTTGAATAACTTGGTTGTTCAAAGCGTTCAAAAACATTCTATCTCCTTCTTCAAGGACTCTATCGACTGTTTGCGAGCTCCATTCCACATTCGCTAGCGACTTAGTAAATAAAACAGTCGACACTCATGTCTTAAGGCCCATTTCCACTTCATTCGCAGATCGCAAATCGCATGCGATTTGCGATCTGCGATCTGCGATCTGCGATTTGCGATTTGCGAACGCATGCGAATTTAATACACACTCAAAACCTGTTCGCACGAATTCCTAATGTTTAATCAGCCAATGAAATCGATTTATCTTGTATGGCGCGAAACAATAAATATGTTGTTGATTTGGCGGCACGAACCAAAATAACATGGCGCCTTTTTGCAGAAGAAGCCTTTTATTATTGTCTCCACAACGCTAAATTTCTTCATGAAGCTCATTTGATTCATCAATTGCCAACTAGTTTTCTTTGTACCACCAGCATCTCCAGATTTTGGGATCGACAACTTCAATTTTTTCCTGTATGTGTCTTTCAGGTCACGCCATTTTGCTTTAGCACACAATGCTTTTCCTTCCAAACCAC
>JAOBBB020146065.1:0-12563 GCA_025331005.2 Zoanthus gigantus
TCGGGGAAAATATCCCAATTTTTCTGATAAAAATTAATGTTCATTCTTTCTTTTGTTAATACTACTGAATAACATACATTGATATATGTTTGTTTATAGGCTTGGGCCGAGCCGCTTGTTGTTGTTTCAGATATGCTTCACATTTGGTATTATTCGGTGGACCTGAGCCTTATGTCGAAGTCGAAACACACTCCAGTAGTATGAGGCCGCATTGGGTTTCAGAGAAAGTGGGCCAAGGAATCTTCACGCGTTAAACAAATTAACTAATCAAACTGCTACGTTGCCAGCGTGGTGGTCCCTGATGGTGCAGTGGTTAGCACTCCTGACTAGAATACAGAGATTGAAACTGTAAATTCTCACAACTTATAGACTCGTTAAAATCACAGGGCGAGTGGAGCCAATCAAAATTGAGTTCAAAAAACCGATCCACGAAGACTGATGGTGATAGAGCCACTTTAAAGCCGTGTGAATCTTATAACATAAATAAGCGTATGGTGATTTTGTTTTCACAGGTGTCTGCTGTGAGTCTTTGTGGAGTTTGTCCGCCGGGGCACTTTGTTGAAAAAGAGTGCACCGGGACATCAAACAGGATATGTAAACCATGCCCTTTGGGAACTTACATGGACAAAGCAAGCCTTACTAATAAGTGTCATAAATGCAAGAAATGTAGTGGCCTTCAAGAGGTGTCCAGTGAATGCACTGCAACAACTAATACTAAATGCAAGTGCTCCAAAGGATATTATTTTCACACGGAACTGGCCATTTGCTACCCCTGCTCATCATGCAAAGAAGGGACAGGTGTTTCCAAAGAATGTTCTTTAACAAGTGACACTGTTTGTGAAGTTTGTAAGGTGGGTATCTTTTACGAGTTAAGTCAGTATTTTTTTGAGTATTATCAGCACTTTTTGTAAGTGTCATTAATACAACTTTAACAGGGCGCACACAGGTCCTTAAAGAGTATTAAAACGTCTTATTTTTTATTGTGAGGTTTTAGGGCCTTGAAAAGGTCTTAAAAATCGAAAAATAGTTTGTTTACGTCTTATAATTTCTTAAAATTGATTTCAACTTTTCCACTCGTTACAATTTGAAGCTTTTTTTTGGGCTATTTCTTGCTTATCACGCACACTGAATGTCTTGAAGAAGCATTAGAGAGCTAAAGTCTTTTCAAGCAATTCTTTTCAAAGCCCGCATTCCTGTTGGCCTGCGGACAATCTAATCTTTCAGTTGATCACGTGAGCAACATTTGCAGGAGCAAAGGTCTTTAATTCTGAAAGGTTGATTCTTAAAAACTCTTAAAAAGTTCTTAAATTTCCTGAGCTGGAAGCGGCAGGAACTCTGCTTTAAGTATTATAATGATTCATTTTAACCCTTTCAGTCGCAGTTGTATTGTTAACTTCTCCCAACTTGAGTCCATTGTTTTCATTTAACAAGTTTGAGAGAATTTTACTTTTAAACTCCATTAGATTGTTTTGTTTGATCAATTCTCATTTTCTCATTACCAATTGTCTTAGTATGTATGTTTTGTGTAAGAAGAAAATGGGTGTTGATAACTGACTGAGACTGAAAAGGTTAAGAACTACCAGTATAGTCCAGTTTAATTCAATGTTATCAGTCAGACAGAGTTCATATTTGTTCAGTGTATTTATTGAAACTAATAACTTTTTTAGTTCTTAACGCTGAATATCACTGGTATTCCATACAGGGAAAAAATAGCAAGTTATAATTGCATTAGCTTTTTCGGTTTATATCTGTTTTGAAGATAACGTTGTTATTATTGGTAAAATTGTCGCAAAGATAACATGGATTTTTTGTTTAAACCTTAGGAATCAATAACCTAAAAAGATTTCAGAATAACACCCAAATCGTCTTCCCTTTAACAGCGCGTTGCAACGCGCAGTTTCAAACGATATTTCACCATGCGTTTACGTCCTTCAGAATAAAGAAAGAGTAACGTTTTTCATTACATTGCAGGCGGAAACATACTCTGATTTGAGAAGCATGACGGAATCATGTAAGAAGTGCCGAACTTGTCTCGCAGGCCAGACGGTGCGGCTAAATTGCACAAAGGAACACGACCGAGAGTGTGATGCTTCACAGAAAACAAAGCTGATCACTCATAACAAATCCAAGATGAGGCCTCTTGATGGGAAAGACCAAAACCATCGGCTAAAACCTGTAAACACATCCACGAAGTCAGAGGAGCCGATTCTGCAAACATCGACGATGAAGCCGACGGAAAAACGTTAGTTGATTCACTCAACAATTCATTCATTTAAAATATATTTATTATTATCGGAACGTTTAGTTTTTGGTAGAAAGATGAATGTTAAATGTTTTTAAACATCACCAAGGGTACTAAGTTATTAGAGAGCTTAAGCACCAGGCGTTCTTGTTGTCACGGAGGCCAACAGGAACTAAACTGTTTGCAAATGTCGCGTACATGAACACGTCATGTGGTCGTGGTGATCGTAACGGAGACCTGCATGTCGCTTTTTGCCTCCGTGTTGGTCTGTCTAAACTGCGAAGTTTTTTTTACCAAACAAAAGACTTCGAACACCGAACAAATTGTCAATAAATCTTTGTAAGTAAATAATTTACCTACAATTACTTTAACACTGTTTTTTACTCCAGGTTCTTGCCGTATGTGTAACCAATTTTACAATTAAAAGTTTGTTTACGACTTGGCTCTTCAAAGTTAGTTTTTTCGCCTTTTTACCCTGCGTGCGTCCGTTGTTGTAACCCGCACGCTGCTTAAGTTAAAAATTCGCGCCAAAAACGCCGTTCTCGATCCAGCCTACTCACGGAAAATAGACCTCCGTCGTGAAAAAATGTTGCGGTGCTTAAGCTCTCTATTGTCTACCTTACATACGCAATTTGTCCAAAGGTACATCGGGTTTGCCATTTATGTATACACTCTTTCTTTATGGCCTAGGCTGAATGCTCTTACATATTTTGGGTTTATAGCTTCAAATGTTTTTAAACGTTCTTAACACTCATTCGTGTTTGGTGTACATTTTATGTGTACTTCTAATTGACCCATCGGGCTAATTAATTAAAATGACTCCTAAGTAAAAAAAACAAACATAATTAAGAATTAATTATTAAGTTAATATTTAACTCTTGGAACAATCTATCAGCTCCACATAGCCCTCAAGGGACGATAATCTTAACTCCAGTTTGCCAGCCAGGACTTCATCAAAAGTTGCTTTCCAAGATGTCTTGTTTTTGTTGACAACGTAACGTCCTAGAAAGGACTACAAACATTTACTGATTCTTTCCCGCGAAATGTAATTATGTAAGTGCGTGCCTGTCACGTGTAAGTTCACCTGACGTCATGGCAGTCGTGTTGATGTACTCTCAACAAAAGAATTTTGAATTTTTCTTGTGTTTCGGGAACCAACATGGCTGCTACGCCTATTGTCTTTTGTGCCCCCTGGGATTGGGTTAAAACGCTCTATATAAAAATTGGGATATTTAGTCAGGAGAATTTAACAGTATGTCATTTGACAGGTTTATTACTTTAAGGGTTAGGAATGACTTTATATCAATCCAAACTGATTACATTATTCACATAACCCCCAATCGCGTTTAACACCGATTGATTCATAACATTCAACTTTGTGTTTAGGTTATACAGCGCAGGACATCGCTGAAGACGAATCCTCTGATATCTTAAAAATTGTGATCTTTGTCTTGGTCGGGCTAGTGTTCCTAGCTTTAGTTCTTGTAATTGGGTGTTGTTTTTGGAAACAAAAACATCCCACCGGACAAGTTATATCTGAGGTCCCAGTAACAGGTAAAGCATCCATTACTCTTTTGCTTGATTCTTATTTAGAAGATTTTCATTGTTTCTTTCGCTGTTCCTGCGTATCAGTTTTTCATGACGTTTTATGCGACATAAGCTTACTAAGCTATTGGAACTCCCGGGAGGACTCCCCCTAAAAAAGTCGTGGGTGCTCGTCCTATCTTTTAGGGTTTAAAATTGGGGTCTTGCTAACTTTTAGGGTATTTCTACTTGATTGCTATTTTTGAGGGTTCCATATTAAGCCGTCCAGCTGGTGAGTGTCACCGCTCAGAATCGCGAGAAGCCATCCATGCGAAAGTCGAAGCAAAAACGTAGACTTTGTCGATAACGCTGAAATGCGATACGTGATTCGGAGTGATAATAGACAAAGTCGATTAGAAGCCCCTTACTAATGGATCTAAGTTGTGCCTTAATTGCTATCTTTTAGGGTACAATTTCAACATCGCCCAGAATGCAGCGACACATACGGGACTTTTGTGCGTGTTCCGCGCGAATTTTAAACTCTTTTAAGGATGAGAGACAGACAAACAAAAGAGAAAGTCGGCCAAAGCCGGCTACTGGCAGTATAACTGGTTGGAAATTTCCCCCAAACTTTGCTTAATTTCAAACATTTTCAGTATGGGGAAGTATTTCGGGGGTGATTTTTTCATTGCAAAATCGCTCTTTCCCATAGTTAGCATATGGCTTTGTTTGTTTGGTGTTTAAAGAACCTCCCTGTCAATTTTTCAGGGAAAAAGAACGATTCAAAATGGTTGGAAAATCGAACTTTTAATTTTTCTACGGACCCTTCAAGCATTTCTCTGTTCATTAGCATGCATAACAAAAGAAAAACACGACTTTGAATTTTCCGCCATGACTCTAATATATTCAAAACTCCGCCCACGCAAACAACAGTAGACCTGCCACCCCAATTAGCCATTGTAAAGACGTGCTAACATTAAAAAAAAAAAAAAAAAAAGCGCCCTTCCTCACTGAATTTTGAAAAAATTTTTTATGATAAACCGGGAATTTTTTAAGTGGCCTAAAACATAAAATTCGAAATTTTGGCTCGTGTGGAAGCGCTCGAGACTTCCAAATAAACTCTAAACATTTTCAATTGAATATGGGTAAGTTTTAAGTAGATATATTTGAAAAATATGGACTTCTGAACGTTTAATGATTTCAAGACCATGTCCGGCTGCCGGAAGTATAGTCACTGCGTATAGAAAAATATGTAGATTTGACTTCTCCTCTACCCTGTAAAGAGGCAAAGCAACATCACTTTTTTAACGCTTCAAAAACTTGAGTCCGAATAAACAATTTTTTCATTCACTAATCAGTGAGATTTACTGTGTTTCATATTTGAACAAGATTTTTCTTTACCGTTCTCTAAATAGCCTCTGTTAACTTTGAATTATGGTTTAATCAACTTTCATACTGCTTGGAGTCAACTAAGCCTGTATAGCTTGCGGTTTTGTTGTCGAGCGAGCGGCAAAACCCCAGATTCTCCTCGTGGCTTCGCGGTTCGCTTGTGTGCTTCCCAACAAAACGAAGCTACAAACAACTCGACCTTTGCATGAAAACGTTTCGCAAAACTCCCGCAAAAACATTTCTCGAGACGGAAAAGCTGCAGTGGTAGAGTATTATCAAGATACTCATTTGGCTTTGACACTAAAATTGTCACCCTTATCTTGTTCAAAATTTAGATAACGTTTTTACCATTGAGAAATTTTAATTAACGAAGATATCTCTGCATGCCAGCTTATTGAATAATTATTTTAGTTCAATTGGCGGCCCTCCTTAAAGTCAAGAACCTTTGTTGTCAATGTCACAACTTGGGATCTCAGTTCACCCATTGAAGTGTTTGATTGACAGCCGCGGAAATCTTAAGTAATCCCAAAGCAGAACCTATCGACCAATCACGGCCGACTTGTTCTAGATATGCAAATCATTATGCCGCCCGCTGAAATACCGGGCGCTGTAAGTTCATGTCGCGAAAGACAATAGCATTCTGGGCGATGAGGTACCATGCCCAGATTGCTATTTTTAGGGGTCAAATTTATTCACTCCGTTATCCACCTATCTATCTACTTAACTTCCTATCTACCTATATGCCTATTTATCTACCAACCTGCATAACAATGTAATTTACCGACCTACCTATCTATCTACTTACCTATCTAATTTTCTAACTTCTAACTTCTGATCGAGCGACCTTCTCGTTTACCTTGTTGTCCCGCCTACCTTCTATCTACCTACATATCTCTACCAACCTTCTTATCTATATACCACATATATCTACTTACCTACGTACTAACCTTCCGACCGACCTACCATCTAACTTTCTAACTACCTACCTATGTGACTTCCTATCCTACTATCTGCAAATATATGTACACAAGCTTCATTTCTACCTGCCAATTTAACTATTATTTTACCTTCCTACAATTCAGTCTTCCTTTGTATTTACCTATTTAAGAAACAATGAAGGTACCTAATTACATACCATATACCTACCTTTCTATCTAATAACCTACCTACCCATCTATCCAACTCACTCGCCTCCCTACCTACTGATCTATAAATTGAAATTGAAAGTGTGGGTCTTTGTCGCTTTATTAATTTTATAACTAAATGTGTGGGCATTTTTTATACAGAAAAGCATGAAAAAGGACCTAAAAGAACGGTTGTCATCGACATTGATGGCGGCAGGCCGATAAGTCGAGTGCTTCCAGAAGAGAAGTATCAAGGTGAGGTTAACAAGCTGCATACAAACACTTGTAAAAGTTTTAAGCAGTAGTTTGTACTTTACTTTGCAGAACTTGACGATGGAAGAAGAAAACCAGTATGTTATTATTCTGTCCAGGTTAAAGAATTCTAAATTCACTTGTCTAATTTTGGTAATCTTGTAATCATACCCACATGTAGACAACAGAGTTTTAGACAGACAGTCAAAAAATGCTTAATCACATAGTAGAATTAAATGATCGATAAAACAGCACAACGTTTTGGCTTCTCGAGATCGTTTTCAAGTGGAACGGAAAACTTAAAAATACCATAATGAACCATTTCACAGTTCCTGAAAGGTAACCAAGCTTCTACATGAAACCGAGACGAAGGTTGACCTCGCACAGTTTGAGTAGTGGAAATAATAGACATAAGCTAATAAGTTTTTTTTCTTACAACTTCTCTAACCGTGCCAGGTCAACCTTCGCCTCGGATTCATGTAGAGGCTTGGTTACCTTTCAGGAACTGTGAAATGGTCTATTATGCATAGCATCCCAGATCATTTGAGTCATAAGTTGAAATGTGCACGTATAAAACTAGAAATATTGTCATTTTTTTATTGCCCAGCTTTATAGTAAAATCGTTTTCCAAAGATTAAAATCAGTTGATATGAAGTTGTCAAATTAGCTTGATTATTTCTTGACTCTCGTTTAAAACGGGCGGGCATAGTTGGCGCAGTTGATAAGATCTCTCCTTTCCGACCACAAGGTCCCCAGTTCGATCCTTGGCTCTGCCGAGATTTGAATATTTGTGCGACCTTCTTTTCCGCCTAAGCCAACTCAGCTTTCCATCCTTCCGAGGTAGGTAAATGAATACCAGCGTCTGCTGGGAGCTAACCTGCGATATATTATTGTTCCTTCCAGGGGGGGTCAAAGACTCTCATTCGCTTAGCACTACAGAAACCGGAGATAAGCGCCGGCATCATGGGCCAGTAGGCTCGTAAAGGATCTTTAGCTAGCTCTTTTAAAACATCATCTTCGCAACCTTCATACAGTAATGAAAACAAATCCATTAGCTTTAAGTTGATTTGATTTTGGCCTGCGGGAATTCTATTGGAATGTTTTGTTTTCTCAAGACCTCACCGAGAAAAAGGTGAACATATGGACGGTCAGTTTGGGGATGTGTTTCTAATTTTTTTTTTTTTTCAATAGACCAACGCATCGAGAATGTTAGTTACGAACTGTATGAGGAGTTGAATACCAGCTTGAATCCGAAAAATCGCTGGAAAAAGTTGGCGGGAAAACTAAAGTTTAAGGAACGTGATGTCGCTAATTTTGAACTCCATAATGGAAATGCTACAGTTGAAATGTTGTCTTCTTGGGGACACGGGCGAGATGCCACTTTATCAGCCCTTTTTGATGTGTTCGTGAACCTTGGGTGGGATAGAGAGAAAAATATTGTTGGCAGGTATATGGTACCAGCGTCTGTGTGATAGTGTAACAAAAGTACTATCTGGTAAGAAATTGCAGCACAGGTTAAAAATGTTCAGAAAATTTCTAGTCATTAGAGGAAAATTGCGATTATTGACGGTTTGTTAATCATGTTGTTTTTTCTGGGTATTTAGACTCGAACCGAGCAATTTTTTTTTTCCAGCTGTTCAAAAACGAAATTATGATTCCTTTCTTTTATCACCCGCTGGTAAGTTAAATTACAGAATGGAACAAAACTAAGAATTTTCCTACAATTTTGTGGTGGGGGAGAGAGTGGGGAAGTACTTTATAGCAATGTATATAATAGATAGCTTGAATTTTAGGTTCGTTAGTCAGACATTATGGAATTGTCACTAGAATTACTATTACGGAAAAATAGTATCCTTTCTAGTCAACACTAAGCGGATTTTGAATGTTTCTAAAAAGATGTTTATCCTTACTTTGCGTACAACTTAGCGTAGCCTCTTTGTTGTATCAATGCATTCGCGCTTAACTCTTTGACTCCCAGTAGGGATTAGCATCTAACTTCTCCTTATAGTATCAATTCACAGTTCAGCAGACAGGTAATGAGAGTAGATGAACTTATCAATCAGAGGGTGTTATTTTGATATAACTCAAATTCTCTGAACTTATATGTAAGAGAATGTATAGTAGCTGGAAAGGAGAATTACTAATCACATCATGGGACTTAAAGGTTAACTATTGTTTGCCGCTTTTACTATGGCGTTTATAAATGGCTCGAAATGGCTTTGAAATGGCTCGCTGAATAACTTGCATTAAGTATTACAGAATTGGGCTTCACGATCCGAGTGTGTTCGATAGTTTCGCACTGCAGGAAACTCTGCCGATTAAAAAATGATTTGTTCATGGGCATTGCGCAAGCTTTTTGTGTGCGCGAAGCGTAGAAACTCGGTGACTTTGTTATTATAATAGATTGGCATATTATGTCGTTGAAGTAGTCACGTTTGTGACGATAATTGTATTTAATTTTTTAGTTTATTACTTTTTGGTATTAAATAATTATTGAGAAATTTAGATTGTCTGCATAACTGTACGGCCTTTCAGTAGTTTTATCCATAACTAGTTAAGAGAGTTGAAAAATATATAGTAGAAAACTTTTCAACGGAAGTTAAATTGTTTAAAATCTAGTAGCTCTTCGACCCAACATGGCGGCTCACATACACTAACAATTTTCATGATAATTCATGACGCAGAAAATACGTTTCCGTATCAGAAACATGCCCATTTTATTGATTTTTAGCAATTCTGATATTAATGAATGACTTTACTGAAGCAATTAACAGCAGTATCATGCAATTAGTTTGGGATTCATCAATCCTTCTAATCGGGAACGTTTGGCCTACTAGTCCCACAAATTGAACGCTAGACATTACTCCAATCTTCACTCTAACCTTTGCACGACGCTCAAAAACCAAAATGCTTAGCAATACCATGTCCGATATGGTAAGTTATTGTGCACATATACGGGAGATTCAACGAATCTGCATGACTTCGCTACTTACTGTAGTAAATATTACCCACTTTGCAATGCAATTAGGAGCAGAATTTGATTGACACCAGTCATCTGTTTAAATGTTAATCTGCGTGTAATAATCGTCTTTTTAAAAGATGTATGTTGGTTTGAGTTTTCAAACTTAGTTTGGTACAAGGTTTTCCTTTAGGTTCCCAGAACGTTTTTTTAAATTTTAGAAGCACATACTGCAAATTTAATTCACAACCATGTTGGGTTCGGAGAGCTTTCATTTTTTAGGAACTTTGGGCACTTTATAGATATGTAAAAACAAATAGAAAATAGGAACTTATTCGCCTAAGTAGAGGTGAATAATAGGTGGACATTTATCGAAAATATCCACCACTTTCACCGACAACGAGGCGAATAACTGTTTTAGTATACACCACACAAGCTAAATAACCGGAGACCAACAAAGTACTTTATTTTTGGGAATATACCAATAAATGGAATTTCCAAATGTCGCGCGCGGAGTGTTGCATTGCATTTTTAATTTCTACTTTTGTATATGTGTTTGCAATTAAACCAAACTTTGTTGCGACGTTTATAAACTTCAGTTCGTTTATCAAAATAATTTCTCTTTCGGGAACTGAAGCGAAACGAAAAACAATTTTTTGTTTCACTTCTGCTGCTCGGAGGTGAATAATGCTTTGCGAATCACCTTCGAGTTAATCAGTCAAAACCGGTGAAACTTGTGTGGCATGTACTAAATGAAGACAAGTTGTTTCAGCTCGCATGCAGTTTTGACATGTGTTGTTTTTTTTTTGTTTAACAAAATATAATATTGAATTTCGATGTTAGCATTGCTTGTTATACTTGTTTGACATCATATACTAACTTCGCCTTTTTGTTTTAGCTATTGATTGTTAGCTTTTGTTGAAATTTGCTCACGTAAAGTTGAAGTATTTGTTCACTGTCATATATTTCTTGAAAAGTTGTACACTTGAAATAAATGACGATGAAGTTTTTTTTCAAAGCTTTTTTGTAGTTGGTATTCTTTTCGTGGCAGAAAACAGCTGTATTTGTTGATTTTAAAATTGTAATTTAAAGAGCAAATCTTAAAAAGTAAAAACCTGTGCGTAAGTCTAAGTGTCCATTGAAACGTTGAGAAAAAATCTTATCGTCATCCATTTTATTAAAACTTTTATTTAGTTGTTACAATATTGCATTTGATTATTTACACTAGAAGGAATATTATGCTTTCTAAAACCTTTATACTTATATTCCAATGGATGGAAAATTTCTAACCTCACTAGCTAAAAGCAACAACCATCTCGTAAAAAGAACTTGACATACGATTCAAATTGAAACGGCCGCATGCATAAAAAATGTAGGGGTTAGTAGAGATATTTCCTTAGCTTTGTATTGGCCAGTGGTGGATTGCGTTAATCTTCATGATTTTCCAACATTAATGGTATTTATTGTATTATGAATTTTAGAAAATACAGCTAAATAAGTGAAAGTTTCATCTTCAACAAAAAAAATGTTTTCAAAAAAAAATTTACTAAAGGTTCCATTTTGAACCGTTCTTAAGTATGCACGCATTAGTTGTGTTTGATAATTTCCACTACAAATGTGAAAAAAAAATGGAAAATCTTCTTTTACAAAAGTTCAATGCAAAAAAAAAAACAGAAGTACATTCAAAAAATGAAAATTTTACTTTTTAAATAATGTATTAAATTTATTCCATGGATGTAAAAAATTTCATATACCCAGTTTGAGAAATTTATATCAATTTATTATTGTAATTCATTTGTAAACTTGTTTAATCCAAGTAATTAAAGAAGTCAATTTGCATAATCTTCACGAAAATAGTTTTTAATATGTGTTTAGGAGGGAAGAGAAGATTGATAACGTTTCTCTTTATAAGTTATTGAAGTACGAATAGAGAACGAAAATAATTTATTACGTGAAGGAATTCGTTGTTTCCATGTTGCTTATCTTAATCTTAATACCGCATATACTCTTCGTCCCAAGCGATTTGTTGTCGGGAAAAAATATTGTTTAACGTTGTGGTTTTATTTATAGTTTTGCTATGGAATTTGGAAATGATAACTCGAGAAGAGATTAAAGTGGTAATTTTCGCTTCTGCGGTATATTTAAGATAGACAACATTTGAAAATATTCCGAGGCATTCGTTAGACAATTCAATAATGGGTTAATATCTATAGCTGTTACTGCCTCAGAAATAAAAATATGAATTATTTGTGCAAGAAATTAAGAAAACAAATATTCAGTTTAACCTTTTAGCTCAGAGATACCACAAAAATTTTAACGTGTTTGAACATGTTTCATTAGGAGTCGAAACGATTTTTTTTTTGCCTCACGAGTACATTTGTTATTTTAAAACTTATTTAAATAAAAACTTGAGTATATTTTAAGCACATGTTGTACTTGTTGATAAAAGATATGATAGGAAAAATATATTTTTTGTGCAACTCCTTTTACGATTTATGCAGAACATTGTTTGAGACTCACATTGTTAATAAAAAAAACATTAAATACAAAACAAGCGTTATTTTGTGTACATTATTCAATTAACCTCAAGTCAAACGGGACAAGTTTTACGAGCAATAAGACGACGGTTAAAACGCAATACTCGTCTATCATCTGCTGTAGAGTATGATTGTTACCGATGAAAAAGGGTAACTAAGGATGGAGTAGGATAACTAGGTAAGGAGTAGGATAACTAGGTAAGGAGTAGGATAACTAGGGAAGGAGTCGGATAACTAGGGAAGGAGTAGGATAACTAGGGATGGAGTAAAATAACTAAGAAAGGACTAGGATAACTGAGGACGGAGTAGGATAACTGGGGAAGGAGTTGGATAACTAGGAAAGGAGAAGGATAACTAGGGATGGAGTAGGATAACTGAGGACGGAGTAGGATAACTAGGAAAGGAGTAGGATAACTAGGGAAGGAGTAGGATAACTAGAGATGGAGTAGGATAACTAGGGATGGAGTAGGATAACTAGGGATGGAGTAGGATAACTGAGGACGGAGTAGGATAACTAGGAAAGGAGTAGGATAACT
>JAOBBB020146163.1:0-12562 GCA_025331005.2 Zoanthus gigantus
CAAAATCACTACAAGTCCAAGGCTTCTTCCCTGTGCAAATGTACTAAATGTCTTGAAAGAATCCATGGATGTTGTTCTTCGTGTTGTTTTTTCTGTCTCTCTCTTCTTCAGAGGATTCTCAATTAAGTCCCAGCTTACTAAAGAGTTAGTATCCGTATTTGTTTGCTGTCTTTTAATATTCTCTGAGTATTTGTGTAAGACATCTGAGTTCACTTGAGTTTCATTTGTGATTTGAGTTCATCTGAGTATAAGTTGAGTTCATTTGAGTTCTTTGGCTTTCAAGTGGTTCAAAGAACGACCCGTTTCGAAACTGACGCTCGACATCTTTTGGTGTGGGTCTACCACAAATGGAGTGTGTGTCTGTGTGTATTTTGAGCATCTCAGCAGGAAAGAAATCCACCATAATTGTAAACCGAAGCACAGCAAAAGCTTCCACCACACTTTGCCTCAATATGATGCAAGTCAAGCTAAGTTGCCTCATTTCCATGCCTGCCTAATTTGCATACACATTTGCGACTACGACGATAGATAGATATGAACCCTAAACCTTGACTCGTGCCGGCCTTACGGCCTGGGCATGAGTAATTAGCAAGTTTGCTTCAAGGGCAGTCCATGAATATGTACCTGCTAGAAACTCCTACTTATTAAAATAAATTCTAGTGCTCACAATATCAAGAACACCCCCTAAGATCTTAAAAGGATCCCAAAACTTCTGATTGAACCCTTTTTGCAGGCTGCTTCCCCAACTCTAAAGAAGTCCTAAAAATCTATTATTGCTGAAAAGCGTGACGTGAAAGAGAGTTTCAACAGAAAACATATGGAAAGCAGATACAAGTCATTTCGCCCCATGGTCATTTTGCCCCAAGTCGTTTTACCCCACATCCTTGGTCATTTTGCCTCATTTCCTTCGTCGTTTCATGATCACCTCATGTCTAAGTCGTTTCGCCCCAAATGTATAAATGGACATTTATTGCTCAGAAAAGTTGTTTTAAAACAAGTTGAATAAAAGCAAATCACTAAATGGAATAATAATAATGGTAATTAAAACTATTATCATTAAAATGAAAGTACACTTCATACCCAAATAAAATTCATTTACTCTTTCTTCTCACCTTAAAATACAATTATGAAGCTTGTGGTGATGCCATGAGGTCAATATCAGATAGCTCTCGCACTGCAATCACAGCAATAAAAAATATAGCTGTGTGTTTGACAAGCTGCCTGTAGAATTAGGTGAAACATTTTCGAATTATTCAAAAACAGTTTGATCCTAAAGTAACACACAATAATCATCTAGAGTGTACTTTGGATGCACACTTATAATAGATATCTGAACAGACATAACTAGAATGCTGCTGAAAAAAATAGCAAAACAGTTACTATTCATCAGTAGGATGCCTAAATTGTGTGCCATTCTACAACAGGTTTCGGCTCCATTAATATATATCCATATATATATGGTATTATATATATAATATATAAAAGGTATATATTATATATCCATTAAGATATATATATGTTAGCCATTTGTTTTCTTTTGTGCAACATGCAAACTTTTTTTTTAATCCATTCTGAGCCTTGTTGCTTTTTTTACCTTACATTCTTTTAAAAAGGTTCTTGTTATACTTTTGTAAATATCTGTTATATTTTTGTGATATTTTTAAAAATATTATTGATATTTTTGTAAAAGTAAAAAATTTACCTTTCTGCTTATATAAAATATATAAATTATCCATTAAGATATAAAATTAATATATTTAATTTAAATATATAAAATATATGGAAACTGTCTAAAAATGACTCATTGGAAGAGCTTACTAATATAATAAAAGGAGTGAAAATGTTAGCAGTAAAATGCTTTTGTTGTATTAGTAAGCTCTTCCAATGTGTCATTCTTTGAGACAGGGCCATTATATATGAATATATAATATACATACCTTTTATATCTTAATGGATATAATAATTATATTAATAATGTCCATAAAGCAGAAAGGTTAATTTTTTACTTTTACAAAAATATCACAAAAATATAACAAATATTTACAAAAATATAACAAGAACCTTTTCAAAAGAATGTAAGGTAGAAAAGCAACAAGGCACAAAAGAAAACAAATGTTTTGGGCTAACATTCAGTAATGTAACATTGTCATAAGGCTGTAAGTTAAAATTGAAACTTCAAGTTATGCATACAGCAAATTGCAAACCTTTTATATCTTAATGGATAATTATATTAATAACGTCCATAAAGCAGAAAGGTAAATTTTTTACTTTTACAAAAACATTGCCCAGTTTTTACAAGTTTGAAGAAAAGCATCCTTAAAATGTTTAAAATAATTCATTTTCTCACCATACATGTAGGTTCTTATGAATGAATAGTATTTATATGGCAGAAATGCTTTAAAGTTGCATTTCTATTTTCATTTGCTTCAGTAAAAATGATTGATACACAGTCAAATAAAATTTAAAATGTTGTAACAGGCTCATGTAAATATCAAATAATTTCTCATGTCCTTGAATTATAAATTGTGACAAAAATGTGACTCACCCCAAAAATTCCTAATGCACACCTCACATTCTTAGTTAGAAATTCAATTACTCCTGTCATCACAGGAGGCCCAAACTCAGTTTGAGTGGATTATATTACAAGTGGTAATATAAATACTTTATCACATAAACTCTTGGTCTTTGGCTTATGTAGCTTAATTAAAAATATAACACAAACAGCAGTGATAAACAATTTAAAAACATGCATTTTAAATTCAACATTTCATGTGCTTATCAACATACATTTTCAAAAGTGTAACTATTACAATTTTTGAAATGCTATTTATACTGTACAGATAGGGATCTGGAAACTGTCTAAAAATGACATATTGGAAGAGCTTACTAATACAATAAAAGGAGTGAAAATGTTAGCAGTGAAAATAATAGCAGTAAAAAGCTTTTATTGTATTAGTAAGCTCTTCCAATGTATCATTTTTTGAGATATGGCCATTGACTGTGCATTTCTGTTTTCTATTTGCAAGGTATGATTTGAAAAATTCAAGGTTTTTCCCTAAAATCGTATAATGGCAAAGTTTTTCAATTAAGGTTAAATGAATGACAGAATCAAAAGCTTTCTTCAAATCTAGAAAAAACAAATCCATTAATGAGATTATCACTGCTATTTGTGTTATATTTTCATATAAGGCTTTGTATGGGAACTTAGAATAAAATCTATAAATCTGTAAATTACAAAGAAATGAGCTCACAACTTATATGTTGTGTTTATTATGTTACTAATACACCCTATTTCAGACTGTTTTGTCAATTTTTCACTGTGCTCTGTAAGTACTCTGTACTCTTCTTATTAGTTAGTATACAGCGTAACGAAAAATTAACAAAAAGGCCTGAAATAGCTACTAGAGGATAATAGTAACATAACAAACATAACAGATAAGTTGTGAGCTCATTTCTTTACGATTCACAGATTTTATTCTAAATTCCCATACAAAGTCTTAAATAACCGCTCGTAAAATAATCTACTCAAACTGAGCTTGGGCCTCCTGTGATATCACCTGTTAAAACATACCACCATCAATTTAATGAAAAGTTGATTTTGTTTTCTTGAAGTCTGAAAATATCAGTTTTATCCAAATCAATTTTTGGCCGCAATGTTAAAATTTTTATCGTTCACTTCAACTAGCGTGAATTACATGTTTTATAAATATTTATCGATAATTTTTAAAGGTCTTTTAAAAGCCATTTTCAGAAAACCCTGAAGTATAGTAACACAACCTTATTTGAATTATTGTATTTCTCTATCAAATGGAAAATTCAAACATAACTCAACCTTTGAACTTGTAGTGACAAGTTGAACTGGTTAATAAAAAGCGAAATTTCGATAAATACATGTTGTATATATGATATTGGTGTGAAGTTGCTCTTTAACCCATCACAGAACAAGTCAATTATTTACTTTTTCATTTTTTAAAACGGAAACAAATTGTGCGAAAAGAGTTTGGTAAAATTTCCGGAACATGCATTTAACCATGCAAACTAACCCTTACCCAGACCTTAACTTCTATAGTAATATACAGGGTTTTCAGTAGAAATTTTCAAGGGGAGTCCCAGTGACCCCTTCGTTTTTGAATTAGGGGTCCCAAACAAAATTTCTGTCATCAAAAGTTTATTTTACACCGTAATGTCCTGTCAACCTTGTGCGTCCCAGGGACGCATTGCATTTCATATTTTTTGGCGTAAAATACGCAATATTTTGCGTTAATGGAAACCCTGATATACGCGATGAAACTGCATACATAAATAAGTACGCTTCCAATACGGAAATTATCCCAATAGTTATTTTCAACTCACCACTTAAAGGGATTTTGATAGACATCGGTGATCTGTGCACCTATATTCCAAGATTTTCCGCCACCCTTCGCTTTAACTGCTTTAGGCGCCATTTTGAATGAGGGGGAATTGGAAACGAGGCTTATGACGCAATCTTTATTCTACAAGTCTCGTGATCGGGGTCTGAATAACTTCCCAGAATTCGGCCATCTTTCAGTTCTTGTTGAGCAATAGTTGAATTGGTGTGTGATATTCACTTGATTTTACTGCCTTTCGTTTTGTTAAACTAGGTGAGTATCATAGTTACTTTTTGTTTTTTATTTTTTGAGCTGGTTGTTAATTTTAGATGCTTCTGATGGCAATTTCAGTTTATAATATGGTAGTGTACTTCGTTTTCGAAGTGATACTGATAGACTATTTTATTAACCGAGGTCGCTGGTGAAATTTGCTGGAATCGTAGTTTTGATGAGGACTTGTAAACTATAAAGTAATCAGTTAAAAACTGTTTAGAACTTAAGGTTGATTGATTTTTTGTCAAAATGTTTCTGCTTGCGACGATTTATCAGTCGTTTGCGAGTCTCACTGTATATGGATTCCAAACCAATTCATAGTAACAGAATGAGTTTTAAATGAATTTCTTGTTTAAATTTATTTACGTTTTGGTTAAGATTCTTTTTAACAAGAGATTAAGAGGTTACTTAATATACTAAAGATTTTGAGTTTCAGTTTTTGAAATCACTTTCATTCACGCCGCCTTCGACTTACTGTTGGACTCTCGTTTTGGAGCGATTCTCATAATTATCATATAACATATTTATTGCGTTGAGTATTGCGAATTATATCTATTACTGAGAATTAATATGTGATTTTCTTAATTTTTTGCTAGTAAAAATGCACTTCTACTCGTTATCTCGTCTTCTATCCTGTACTAAAGCATATCAAATTGTGCAACTTTTGTTTGTAGTTTACTTTGAAAAAGTTGAAAGAATATAATGTAAATAGACTAAAAAACTTAAGTTTTATATATTGGTCACCTATTTTAGTAATTGTTGATTACCTCCTTTACTGCAGTGTAGATATGTGTTATTGCTAAAGAGTTGGGCACTTTGCTGTATTACATTTCACATTCTTTGTTACAAGTTTCATAGTCTTGTAAAAGTTTAAGGTTTGATAACTTAACCAGTTTTTTAGAGAAATTTTGTAGGATACTTATTGTTGTTTTATTGCGATGATCCTAATTGTGTTTGATTTAAACAATGTAGATGTTTTACTTAATCATAGTTTTCCATAATAAAACTATGTCATATGTTTACTCTACTTGACACAAATTAAATCATTGCTACCCAAGTTAAAATTATTGATATTTTTGTTTGCAATACTCAGACAGTAAAAGCTGTTTAAAATCACAGACAGTACCAAAGCGATAATTTAAAAGTGAGAAAGCCTTTGAAATGGAATATAGTAGGTGTTAGTAATAGATCACTAAAAACTGGATAAGATTTTGTTGGTAAAAAAATGTTAGAATGGAAGTTTTGAGTTATTTTACTGTATCCTTCTCTTAGTGTTTTTGCCTTGAAGTGGTGTTTGTCTTGTTTTAACTTACCCCTATTTATCCTATTTAAATTCCAATTTAAATAATCAAGATAATATAGATGTTTTCTCTAATATTATCAACAACAACAACAGCAATAAAATTATATATTATCTGTAGCAACAGAATAGAAAAAAAATCAGAAGAGGTATTTCAAGAGAGCAAAGTTTTTAAATTTGTTTCCCTCTAGGGGAATGTAGGGATACGTTTACCCTAAAAATATGGAATTTCAAACTGTCTGATGCCATTTCCTGTTATCTGACAGCAAATTTCACTTCTAGCCAGTCCATTAAGGTTCATTTATATTTTTGTTCAATATGTATTTAGGCATGGTCAGTAGCTTAAATTTGTGTTGGCAGGATGTTCAAATTGATAAATATATGCATTGCTATCGAAGGTGTAACCTCTGTGACACGAATCTCTTGACAATACATTTTATAGTTTGTATTCAACAAAGTGTAAGTTTAGCGGTGCGACTATGGTATCTACGAGAGACTGGCAAATATCCTTACTCTATTGTTCATAAAGGTGTTAGTTGTTAGTATACTGTATACTGTAGATCGGCGATGTTATATGGGAGTGAGACGTGTTTGAGGGAAAATGAAATGGCAATTTTGAGAAGGAATGAAAGAGCCATGGTGAGAGCAATATGTGGTGCAAAACTGATGGAGAAAAAGAGGACAGAGGACCTAATGGAGATGTTGGGATTGAAGGAAACAGTGGTTCTGATGGCAAAGGCAAATGGAGTGAGATGGTATGGGTACGGTATGTGTTGATGAGGGATGATGGGCATGTTTTAAGAAAAGCATTGGTGTTTGAAGTGAAGGGAAGGGAGTAAGTGGAGAAGAAGAGCAAGAGTGTTGGTTTGCAGAAGGAGGATGCTTTAAATTGAGCAAGATGGAGAGTGAGCATTGGTGAGATTGCTGTTAGAGTTTGGTAAATCCGGCCACCCCCATTTATGGGGATAAACCCGGATCAAAATTGGATTGATGATGATGTGACATTCAGACTTGTCTATTAATCAATCAGGTTTACTAGTTCTTCCCATTGCTTAGTAGACTTTATCAGCTTTTTTAGTTTACTAGTCTGCCATAACTTTTACTAGTGTTTGGACTTGCAAACTCCAGGTTTGTCAAAACGATTTGGAGCTGGCAGTGATATTCTAAAAGTAGACAGCACATTTTATCTATTTTTTTCTTAAAGTGTTATTGTAATGACCACTGTTTCTTCTGTTTATCTTTGCCAATTTCCAGCCAGCGAAAATGCTCAAATAGCCAGCAATATCACCATTGCAGGCACTTATTGAAAACCCTGGGTCTACCACTAATTTTGAACCCTGACTGTGGATTCTGATCTGATGTAGCATGCATACAACTAGCATTATTTTAAAAGCCTTGGATGTCCATTGGCTTGTCTTCCTAAACCGTCCAGACAAATACAAACAAGGAACAGAGCTCTTAAACCAAAATATGAATACTTTTTTGTTATTATCCTAACCAAATTATTCAGAGCTGATCACCATAAATTTGATTATATTGTAATTAATCACTGTGAACAGAGTTGAGCAAAAATACAAACTTAAGTTTCTTCATTCCTGATATATCTTCAGTTTCCCACTTTTTAATCTTCTTAACCAGTTCCTGTAAAAAAAAAAAAAAAAAAAAAATTACTTTATTTATACTCGGATTTTGGAGTAGCTGTGAAGCTAACTTCTCCGAGTTTGACAAATACAAGGCACAATTAAAAACCCCAACTGGTAGGAGGCAAACCAGTTGGCTATTTACAAAGCGTGGTGGATATGACTCAGGGATCACCCAAGACAAATCCAGACAGTGGTCAGAGTGAGATTTGAACCCGGAACATCCGCATGCAAATCCAGTACCCTGAACACTGGGCCTTGCTGCCTCAATAGGAAGTCAATAGTAATTTCATTAGATGTCATAAATGAAATACTGTGTTGGTGTTTCTATAGAAACAGTTTTACAAGTAGTTAAATTTTACATTGTAATGAGTAGAAAAAAAATTTTTAAAAATTGACGTCTCAGACTGTAGTCCTTCGTCGGACTCCAACTCCGATGAAGAACTATAGTTCAAAACGTCAGTTTTTAAAAATTTTTTCTCTATTCACTACGGTGTAAAATTGAACTGCTTGTAATTTCATTAATATTGATATGCGCTCATTGCTCATTGCTCAAGACATGATGAGTTTTCTCTGACAATTTTTGTATTCTGTGACAAATCAAGAGTCTCAATGAGGCAATTCACAGATTCTGTGCACAAAATGAACTACTATTCAGGCCAAAACTAGCATCCTCCACTGGGCTTTTGTTCAATATTTGTCAAAGAGTGAGAGTGTTTACTGTTATTCCTGATTTCCCTCGGTTTTACTCAATTTGGCTTTAAATTTTTGAATGAATACCATTAATACATGTAGTAGCAAACAATTAAACCAACGAATCAAAGAATTGAACTCAAGTTAGAATGCTTGAAATAATTAATGGTAAAACGAAAGGGGAACAAGTTTCTGTAAACTGGTAAACATTGCGAATTGAGACACTTTAAAAGTTTATATAATACAAACCAACCAAGCAAAGCAGGTTGGAGGATTCTGTTGCAGTTTTACAAAATTTTGTACAAATGAGAAAGTCGCAGCTATAACTCACTGCTACTGCTACAGAGTATCTGTGAGTCAAAAATTAAGGTAGATATTACCTCATAGATTTTATCACCAAATGATATATTAATTTTATTATTCTTATTTTTGTTGTATTTTTGTTCTAGGGAATTTGTTTTCATTTTGTTGGTTGAAAATGTTTTTCAAAATATATGGTTAATGGTGATGTTCTTTACACTGTTCAATTATAATGATAATGATGAGGGTGACTAATTGTGATTGTGATGATGAGTATGTGTAGGATTGCATTGATGAGTGTGATGATGATAATAATGAATGTGATGATGAGTGTAATGATGTTCAGTGTGATGGTGATAATGAGTGTGTTGATGATGATGATGATGATGATGAGTGTGATGATGATGATGATGATGAGTGTGATGATGATGATGATGATGAGTGTGATGATGATGATGATGGTGATGAGTGTGATGATAAAGATGATGAGTATGGTGATGATGAGTATGATGATGATGATGATGGGATTCAGTTAACTTAGAAACTAAGTGAGGCCCTAATGCTCCAGTAATTAGATGGTACAAGGTGTAAAATCTACATTTTCTCAAAGGCAAATTTTTTGTACTCTTGATAACTCGCTTCAGTTTACCGATTAACGTTTCATTCTTATAAGTTTATCTGTTTTACATTGCTTTGCAGCTGGAAACAATTCAAAGTCAGTTGGATGCTCTCAGATAGTGGCTCTGAAACCATAAGATAAACAAGAATTTAAAATTGCTTGGTATCGCGAAATACCTGCATTCTATTGGGAAATTAAGGCGGTACGATTTTTGGCTATAACTATTGCATGCAACTTGCGCACGTCATCCTTACGACAGGACGTAAGTTAGTCCCACACGTCTACCACTTTTTTGATTGACATTCGATGTTAAAAGTAAGTTAGATTTACCTTCAAGTTCCTTCCTACCTGTTTCTTTTTGTATGCATGTTTGCAGTTAAACAACACTTCTTCATTTAATTAAAATTAAAATTTCTTATACTGAACATAGTTTTCGAACATGGCTGCCAAGATGTTTATTTGCGAGATGAAGATGAAAAACGACTACCGTCTGGCGTTGTTTCGAGTGTTTAGTAAAAAATCTAGAATTGCAGGTGTAAAAGATTTTTAAAGTTTATCGGGAGAATTGGAAACTCTGATTTCGTCTATATTTGGATAATTTTCAAGTCGTAAGGCCGGACGACCAATCAACATTACTTGGTCGTCCAAGCGAGTTTATGGTCGTCTCGGGCGACCGAACGACTGCGAATCTAGGACCCTGGTCTAAGTCAGCCTTAACGTTGTTTTTATAAAATGAAATTCTAATAACCACGGTACTCACTGACAGATAACAAAATTCCAGGAGTTTTCCAGGAGTTCTTCCAAAACCCAACCCCAGTTTCTCTCTCTGTCTCGGCATGCAAGAACGAAACGACATCAGTTAATTTCTGCCACAGTAGCAGCAACTAAAATCGATTCTACATAAAATACAAAATGTAAAATCATAAGTCAGATGTTTTTGCAGGTTTTAATTTGTTTTGAAAACTGACGAAAATGTATCCATAGAATTCTAGGAGTTTTCCAGGGGTACATGGAAACTATCTGTTTTTCAAGGAGTTTCCCAGGGAACTGGAAAAAAAATTTCAAAATTCCAGAAGTTTTCCAGAAATTCCAGGTGTAGTGAGCACCATGAATAATTCAGCAAGGAATAGATAGAGCATTTTTTCTTGATTTTGAAAAGTAATACAAATTATAATGAGAATTATATTTTAGTGACTCAATTTTGTTATATTAATCAAGGACTATAGCTGCGTGACTTTTCGTTAGACGTACATTTAACCAAGAGGAATTCGATTAAATTATGCAAAGATCATACACGTATATAATAAATTCCATGTGAATGCCATTTAAGCCTTTTAACAAGCCTATATTAGTAGAACATTAATTAACTTACAATTTTGAACTCTTGAACTTTTGTACAAAAGATAGTCCAACATCCAAGAGTACTACTTTAGGCATTGTTAGTTTTCAATAAAAAGCACAAAAAAGTTTTCTCTATTGACGATTTTCAGTCTGACGTCAAGGGATTAGGTGTGAACTAACTCCCAGTGAACACAGTCTGAAGGGATTGGGTCTGAACGAACTCCCAGTGAACACAATCTGAAGGGATTGGGTGTGAACGAACTCCCAGTGAACACAGTCTGAAGGGATTGGGTGTGAATGAACTCCCAGTGAACACGGGAAAGCAAAATGACATCTATATATTGTACACGTGCTACTCCCTGTAAGTTTCCTTTGAGATTTAACTGTTTTCTTTTCTTTTCGATGTTATCGGACCTTAGAACTGTTGCCCCGAAATATACTTTGGGAATGTTTTTGGGGGATTTACCCGCTGGGACCCTGGAACTCTTAGCCTATACCAGAGGTAGTCCATCTGAATTTTACTAATTTTTTCAAACTACTGAGGTCATACCGAGTGGCAATTCCTGGTTTGCTTACCTCTTACCTTCTTCATCCGCGGTTAAGGAACGTCATTTCGCGCTATTTTCTGCTATATTCAGCACTGAGGTCTTCCATCCAGTTCCCTTTCGCCCTGTTGGTTTCTATATTCAGGAATGAGGTCCAGATCATCTTTTGCTTATTCAGCACCGAGGTTCAGGTTTTCCATACCGTTCCGTTTCGCCCTGTTGGTTTCTATATTCAGGAATGAGGTCCAGATCATCTTTTGCTTATTCAGCTCTTAGGTTCAGATCTTCCATCCCGCTCCATTTCGCCCTGTTGGCTTCTATATTCAGCAATGAGGCCCAGGTCTTCCATCCCGTTCCATTTCGCTCTGTCTTCTGCTCTATTCACCACTGAGGTCCCGATCATGTTTTGCTTAATCAGCACTGAGTTTCAGGTCTTCCATCCCACTCCATTTCGCCCTGTCTTTTGCTATACTCAGTACTGAGGTGCAGGTCTTCCATCCCGCTCCGTTACGTTCTTTTTCAACAGTCCCTCGCCAAGTTGTTTTCGGCCGGCCCATTTTCCTTCTGGAGTCCACGTAAAAGGCTGTTACACATATGCTTTCGTTCCATTCTTTAACACGTGTCCAATAAACTTCCATTTTCTTTTCCTCTTATCCCAGTTTAGGGGTTCAATATCTGCATCTCCAAGGTCTTACATTTGGTACTCGATCCTTCCAGCTAATCTTTAGTAGAGGCCTTAAGATCCAAATACGAATTTTCAGCGCGTGCGCTTATTCAAGCAAACTCGTCATGAGGACGAGGTTTCAAATGAAAGTGCTCTCAAGCTGAAAGTGTCGTTCTGGTACTCGAGTCTAAAGGTCTCTAGCGTCTGCCTGAAATATTGGCTCTGAAATTCACCAATTTTCGTCGTCACTCCGATTCATCTTCCACGTTTCACAACCATACATAAGTACTTGCTTGACAAGTCTCTTGTATAATCTTATCTTGTTTCTTTACTAATGATTTTACTTGACCAGATCCTTCTGAGATTCATAAACACACTTCTCGCCTTCATCACCTTTTATTTATTCCTTGTTACGGGCATTTAGCCGCAGTAACCTGTATTTCTTTATATTAACCCTAAGCCCAACCCTTTCTGCTTCCTTAGTTACTTCAGTGATTAGTTTTGGTTTGAATGTGCTCTTTGTTCGCTGATAGTGAAAGTAACTAGACCCAAACGCTAGCTGGTATTCATATACCCTATCCTAGAGTAATCTACTTGAGAATCATACTTTTCACAGCGCTTTTCACAGCGTTTTAAAACTCAATAAAGCACCTACCTATCTATACAATAAAATCAATGGATCTCGGCAAACTTTTACTTTAAGTTTCCAGAGCCACCGGCGTGATTCCTTCGTCAGAAAGTGTGCACTGTGATCTTATACGTAATAATAATAATAATAATAATAATAATAATATCTAATGATAACTCCCCTAAAGGGGCTTTTCAGTATCATATTAAA
>JAOBBB020146254.1:0-12556 GCA_025331005.2 Zoanthus gigantus
GAAAACTACTTGTTTCTATGTTCTCATTATAGACAATGTCATTTTCATTTTGGGGACCCAAGTCAGGATTAGAAGCATCAGTGTCTTCAGTAGTTTCTGTTTCAACTGACAGAAGATCACGAGTTACCCCATTTTCAGGCAAACAATTCAAATGTTGATTTACATTAATGTCTTTGTAATGTGGATTATTATTTATAAGCCACTGAAGTGCATTAGAAACATTTTGCCTGCGAACTGCCACATTTTTAAAGCTGTTGTCTTCACCTTTCATTTTGACAATTATAACAGATAAATCCTTTGGGTATCTTGGTAGAGAATTTGCTAGTTCTGTTATATTCCGAGGCAGATTTATACAATGGCTTCTGCTTGTTTTTTGCTCTCTTTCCTTTAAACGCTGCTGCTCATTAAGGTACTGCTGGTAGTTCTGCTGCCTTGCACTACCTGCAGCAGAAAGCAATTGTGGGGTTAATTCAATATCGCACACTCCACCAGCATGGTTTACATGGTCGCAGATCAGTCTTCGTGCTTCAAAGGAACCCTCCTGAAGGTTGTCAGCAGCAACCTGAAAAAAGAAATCATTGCATTGTATTAATTTTATTTGTAAACACTTTAGATTTAAACAGTTCAGTTTGTTGCCACTTACACTCAAAATACCTCTATCACTTTGACTTCATAATCCTTGTTTTTTAAAAAATAAAGTTAAGGTGCAGGAGCTCGTTAACGCCTTATAGGTTTTATTTCTGCACCTTTAAATTGTTATCCTTCTAGCAGTATTTTGAAGCTATTCATTATTTGGAAAGCCAAATTGTTCCTTAATGGTTAAGATTTGCTGTCTGAAGCCATACATAATTGAAGACAAGCGAAGGCCTGAACCTGTTTGTTAACAGAAAACCCTCTTTCTACTGATGCTTGTCCATGAGATAACAGCAGCACCATCTTTACCACAGACCAGAGGTCTTTGTACTCTTTAAAGGTTGAGCGTTCCGATGCAACCTTGTTGTCAAGAAAGTTGTCATACTGTGTTTCTACAATGTCACATTCCTCGAATGTCAATTTCTTCTTCTGGGCAAGCATCTGCTGATAAATAAAAATGTTTTCTCACGAAAGTCATACAAAGATGTAAATCAAGGGAAGCCATTTCGTACAAAATTGACATTTCTGGCTATTTTTGCTTTTCTTTCTTTGCCAGACTGCAACGTCTTGCTTTAAAAAAAAACATAACATTGCCAAATATCTTCATAAACACTGACATCTTTGAAGATCATTTTATTTATGTGAGCATTCGTCACAGTGTAACTATCATGCCCTATGCATCATTCATTAGCAGTTCTTTTATATGCCACTAAAGCTGATTTACCAGGATCTGCACTTGCCTTCAGTAACTGGCCCATACACTCAGTGCATTCGTCTCGGTTAGCAGCAGGTCCCATTTGCCTGGGGTCCAGACAAGAAGCAATGCGCACCAAACTGTGCTTAAGTGACAGTTTCTCCATGAGCTTGCACACCACGACACCAGCACATTACGGCTTTCATCCTTGAACTCAAGGATAGCACGTTCAGAAACCTTCTTACGGGACAACAGATCTCTTGTAGACTCTTTGGCAGCAGTACCAATCTTCACCTTCAGTTAAAAAAGATAACGTATGATATGAATATTGCTGAAAATTACAATAACAATCATATTTGTTAAGTCTTGAGACAATGTTTCTGCTAAGGAATAAATAATTGACTCACTAACAATCCATTGCTCTACTTGTCACAGCTATTTTGTAAAATCCTTTAACAGTTTTTGTAGTACCAACTGATTTTAACACATGCTGTGGTAATAAACACAAACAAAAAACAATACAGCCACCACAGCTCATACCAACCTTCTTAACACCACAATAGTTATCCTTGTCCTTAACATTAAATTTCATCAACTTGTACTGTGTTGTCAAACCTCTCACAGCATCACTCTTTATGAACCTTTGCATTAATGCTCTCAGTACAGCAAACAAGTCCTGTACGAGAAAGGGTAACATGGGCTTATCACATTGATATCTCTCTAGGAAAGGGTGGATATCTTGAATAACTGTAATATAGAAATGTGTCATGGGAATCACCATTTCATCTGCTACACGATCTTTAACAACACTGAAGCTCTTGCATTTTCGCTCTGCCACTTCTTTCTTGATGACAGTTTTAACATACTTCTTGATGTTTTCCCACACTTTCAAGAAACGCTGAGCAACAGGGAGGTTCTCGAGCCATCGGTGTTTACAAAATTGGATTGGATATAAACTACTTCCACACACTTTCTCAAAGTCCTCTCTTCTGGCTGGAGAATCTTTGAATAACCAGAAAGCGCTGTTGTACAAGCTTTCAAAGGCCCCAAAAAGTTTGCTTTTCTCCATCGCGGTCTTAAAAGCCCCATGCAAAATATGCAATCCACATGAACCAATATCAACCAATAGGTTGTTAAAATCAACTTCAATCTGCTGTGAAATTTCCTTGTTAAATTTCCAGTTAACATTAGGTCCGTCCACTGAAATTTGTACAAGTTTTGCAAAATGTAGCCGTGACAAAGCCTTACAGACATGATTAACTAGGTTTTCTGCATTGCCATGTCCAATGAACTCTGATCCAAAGTAGTGTGTTGACACTATATCCATCTCCCATGCTCGCACATGGATATCAAGCTGCTTCTTTTGGTTTTCAAAGTTAGGACTTTCATCAAACAAAAGCACAAAGTTTTCCTGTCCATTAACTGATTCTACCAGAAGACATTTAAAGTATGGTGCAAGTCCAAATCTTGCTAAACGCGCACACTTTGATTCACTATATGAGAAACCTTCAGCAACTGGGCAGCCTGGAAATATTTTGGAGAACAGTTCCCCTATTCCATTGGATGATTTATAAGAGTAATGAAATGCGACTGCCTTCAGGACCCAAAGTACCTCTGCACTTAGAACATTCTTCTTTGGCATAAAATGATCAATAGTCACAGCAGATGATTTACCTTGCACACTCTTTGAAGAGGAAGTTGACGAGGCTGATAAAGCTACACTGGAAGGGACCTCAAAAAATCCAGAAACTGACGGATGAGAAGTCCTTCTCTGCAGTGCTAAAATTAAACAATATATGCAACTTCATCACTAATTGTTGAAGTAAAATGGCTGACCCTCAAACTTAACTTCCCTTGACTAGAAGGGTCACAAATGAAAACTTAACGTTCTATCATCAGTTTAGTCTAAACAATAATTCTTTTTGCCATTTTTCAATCACCATTTTTTTTAAAAAAATGATTTTTTCATGTCCAATAGCCATGACAACTAATCGAAATGAATCTGACAACTAATCGAAATGAAATTTTCCTGTGACTGCTATCAATAAGTCTATAAATAAGAAAAAATAAGAAATAAATAAGAAATGAGAAATCAATTTTCCCTGAGCTTTGGTAATCTGTTCAATTATATTATTGACAAAAATATTAACATTAAAACATATTTCAAGGTCAACCCTTACATTTTTTCTTCAAATAAAGCGCGGATGACTAACTTGAGAAACTGATTGAAACAGATTAAAGTACCTACGCGGCCAAGGGCAGTTAGCAAGCAAATTTGTAATCCAATAAATCATTGTTGAAATTAAGCCATTCGTCCCTTACGAGCAACAATTTTTACAGATCCGAACTTGACTTAGTCTTTAGACTTTGCTATTTGTGTCAATAATATTATTTCGCTAGCATATTTTTACTATAAATATACAGAAAAGGACTCCTGTTGACCTCAACAAGAGTCCGTAGTCAGTTCAATCGAGCGAAAACGTTTACAAAATGGCACTTGGTTATGTGTATTATTGCACCCTGAATCCAAATAACATCACAGAAAAATGTATATACTCACCATTTTTATGCTTTTTGCCTGCTGAATGGCTGATAACGGCGCTAATTCCAAGACTTTTGATGGAAAATGTTTTGCCGTGGCACAAACTGCACGCAGCACTGTATGGGTCCCCAGGGACGGCAAGAAGCCAGCCACTGTATTCCGGGTTTTGTAGCCAACACGTTTGAAAACTGCATTCCCTTGGCATATTGTTTCAGATCATGTGATTTTCTCAAAGTTTAGCATAGATTGGTCGAATGATGACCTTTTCAATTACTTCAATAATGAAAACCAATCCCTCCAAAAAATGCGTGAAACTCGACACGTTCACTCTAGCTTCTTCCACGTGACCAAGCCAAGAAACATTCCCGGATGTATTGGGGTATCGGATGGAAGATTGGGGAGAGTTTTGGAAATAACCAGCAACAGTGGACGAAAACAGGATCGATCAAGCTGCGAAGTTTATCTTTCAGTAAACGATTGCAATTCAAAAGCAAACAAAATGCAACCTACAGCGGGGAGAGAAAATTTAAGGACTTTTCAAAATTTAAGGACTTTCATTCTTTATTTTCAAGGACCTCGACTATTTTTTGTAAAATTTAAGGACTTTTGAGGCCTCAAATATTGGAAACTGAAATTTATGGACTTTCATGGTTTTTGAGGACCTGGACGAACCCTGAGCTTAAGATACGAGGACGGGAACAACTAAGAACAATAATCTAAATTATAAAATGTACAAAAGCTACATGTTGGAATGTACCGAGTTGACCACCTGCTTACTATTCACCTTTAGTTGTA
This sequence comes from Zoanthus gigantus, assembly GCA_025331005.2. Classification (NCBI taxonomy): domain Eukaryota; kingdom Metazoa; phylum Cnidaria; class Anthozoa; order Zoantharia; family Zoanthidae; genus Zoanthus; species Zoanthus gigantus. The sequence goes on from JAOBBB020146254.1 coordinate 4,665, forward strand.
CGTGACATCACACCAATTACGTCTTATGCAAAGTCGAAATGGAAAAATAATAATGTAACGGAAATTCTGAACGATAAATAATATATTTCACAAAGTTCTGCCGTTGTCATCGGTTTCCTCCTCGCTCGATTCCTTAAGCTACCTAATGTAACCATTACCTCGATACAATCACTGAAAAGGGCTAATGTCATCGCACTATGCTATTAAAGTTAAACCAGTGGTTTAGAGTACTGTTACTATCAAAATAGTACAAAAAATAAGACCAATCACAGGCCTTTTTTCAAAACCGATTAACCTCTTGCAACTTGAGTACTTACTGGTTGAATAGCGTCATTCCTGAGGGCGGAGTTGTACTTGAGTTCTGACCGCAGGTGCTCCACAGCAAGAAGAAGCGGAGACTTGGAAGCAACAGTACAAACCCCCTCGTACCACTCATGTGGCCATAACGACGACCCTTGCACCCCAAAACCCATTACAACGCAATAAAGCCAGAAATCGCGGAACAACTTGTTTAGTCTGAGCTTGGATGACTTGGAGTCTGCGATGGTTGGAAGGCGTTCCATCACAGTAGCTATCACAGGTATTAATACACCAAGATTCCCAGCAGTGGAGGAGGCCTGATAAACAATACGGAAAGTGTATCATTACAGTCTGCTAAGGGAAGAAAAGATTCACAGATTCACGATGTCCAATAACATTGTTACGGTTCTAGTTATTTGTGGCCAATGTTTGGTTTATTCTGCAATAAGAGGTCCTATAATACTTGGAAGAACAGATAAAAAGGAAAAGTTTTCAAGGCACAGTATTACATTCATTGTCACAGTTTCACAATTTTCCAGGAATGAAAAATCAAATTCAAAATCACATAACTTTCTATGTTTCTATAAGTCTGAGCCAAAACTATTTACCCTTTTTCATTATATAGCACACTCCGCCATAAATGTCCATTACGAATTCACGACTGAGAAAGTGTGTAACTTATTAAAATTCAATTAAATTCAAATTTTAATCGAATGATCTGAAGAGCTTGCACTGTAGGAGCTAGGCCGCTTTCGTATCATAGTGTAATCAAGCATCAGCTTAGCGCGTGATCAGCGAGCAATTAAAATTAAAGCTTGCCAACCTTTTAGTAAAGAAGACGTTGTAAATTACTGTATTACTGTAATGGTGTACAGTGTTGGTAGAAGAGCAGAAGTACTTGACGAGCTTGGTGTTTAGGCACCAGATATTATATAAAAAAAGATCAATGAATCATTTAAAGTATCTTTTTGTGGCTGTGCTCCAATGCATGCCCCTGGTTGCCTTACTAACATGATGCAAATTTTTGTGTGAGCCCCACTTAAGTGTGGTGGTGAGAATTACACACTTTGTCCGTGAAGATGTTGTCATGTTAGTCCAATGGTTTAGAATAAATTGTTAAACCACAGAATTAACCTTTAATTCTGTTTGGTAATTAATCCACATGTAACTTCCATAAACTTAAAGATATCCATAACAGATCTCAGAATGTAGAAATTTAATAAGAACGACACCTCGAATAAAGAAAAACTCAAGCATTTATAGTAATGAAAACAACCAACCTTAAAAGCTGTGCCAGCCTTCTCACTGAACCGCTTGCTCTCAAGTCCTAGCTGAACAAATAACTCCAGCAACCTTACAAGATAATCCTGCAGCCGAGTTTCACCATTTAACTGAGCAGCAACATTGGAATATGCATTAATCACGGCTAGAGCACAGTGCCTTAAAAAATAAATTGATGAAAAAAGATTTGCAATCATTTTCTGGCGAAACAGGATTCATATCATTCTTTGTTTATCTAGACCTTATAGGAGGTGCCAAGTTTAACAAAGAAACTTTGACATAGAAATTAATTATGTAAAAGAGCATGAAAGAATAAGGACTAGGTAACACTTTAAGACACGAATGTAGATAACTATTTTTAACTTACATTACAAAAATGTTTATTAATTTGATTGTCAGCGGTGTTAAGTTATAAATCGTTTGCCATAAATGCAAATCATTTAAAAAGAAAACAAATGCAAAACAGTACCTGTATCCACTTGTCTTATCATTCACCGAAGGCTCTCTTGAGTACTCAATGGAACCTGCATCAACTGTGATTTTCATAAACATTCCCATGATCTGCTGGTAGCATTGCTCCTGCAATCAAACATCTTTATCAGTTGCTACACGTTGATTTCACTGACACACACAATACCACAATTAGTCTAGCAACCTATGTTTGATAACAGTTCATAAACAGAATCTTGAATGTCTAGAATGTTTTGTATTCTATTCTAATTGTTTCCAAAATCTAAATTGTTTACTCACTTTCTTTTCCATAAGTTAAACAAAAGATCCAAGTATAGTGCAAAGTTTAGAATGTCCAGAATGTCATGTATTTTATTCTAATTGCTTTCAAAATTTAAACTGTTTACTCACTTTCTTTTCCATATGTTTAACTAGGGATCCAAGGATAGTGCAAAGTTTTAAAGACATACAATGCACACGCATGTAGAATAGCTCGGAAAACTTTAAATGTGCTCTAACACAACTAAATAGAGAACACATTTTAAGAAAATTACCCAGCAGTAATAAGTTTTTTTAGGAAACCAATCCTGTGTAAGGCATACTAATTTAGTGTTGTTTTTAGAGAAAGATCTCCTAATTTACTACTATTAGAAAAATGTATCCTAATTTATTGATCCTGTTATAGAATTGTATCATAATTTACTTTTCCCGTTAGAGTAATGCACCCTAAATGTTTGATCCTTTTAGAGTACGATATTCAAATTAACTAATTGTGTGAAAGTAAGTAATTTCAACTTATTGATACTTAAAAAGTAAGGTATTTTTAAAAACACCTTAATTTTGAAGTATCAAGTTAAAATAAATGTTATTGGTACTATGAAAATAAGATACCTTAATCTTCTTATCCAGTAAACAGTATCCTATTCTAAATATTTATTTCTGTAAAAGGTAGACTGTACTTCAACTTCTTAATCCGTTTAAAAAAGGTACCCAACTTACTGATTCTGTAAGAATAAGGCGGCCTAGCTGCTCCACAATCAGAGGGTCGAGTGATGACGGGGGATGACAGAACCTTTGTTGTAAGATCATAAGAACAGATTCTACAGTCTGTGGAACAGAGTGCAGTGTAAAAGCAACATGACCCAAGGTTAAGATGGCATTGGTTGATATCACTGTCGGTGTTTCATCGTCGCTGCTCTCTGTTACATACAATCTGTTAGATACTGATGCTAAAAATGCTTGGACACACTGTGGATCACTATTAAGTCCAACTATTAATGCTCTGCATATACTCTCTAGTGCTGTTTTCCTAAGTAGCTGGCAGCCAGAAACCTTGTCCTCTGACATGACATCTGCCACACCCACTGTTACAGAGGGCCCGTTTCCATCAGTTGAGAGTGTCATCAACACCTTTCCTTTGGACTTTTTCTCTGAATCACACATTTGTGCAAGAATTGGGGCAGGCTTAAGTAGGAAGTTTTGAAGTGACTTGATGACGCAGCTGTGGACAAATATTAGAATAATAAAAAACGACAAAATAAGCTCGCTATTTGAAGTACGTTACGTGGCTCAAAGATGCTTAGGGAAAGAACTGTAATATGACAAAACCTTATGAAGCAGTGTAATTCTACGTGATTTGCACTGTTTGTAAGCTTTGCTTGACCAGTAAGGTAAGCTTAGAAAATTTAGCCATGTTTCTTGATTCACACTGGGTCCCGAACCATTTCCTTACCTGTAATAATTACGGCAAATATTTTAAATATTATCAAAATTGTATTTAACAGCAAGCAAAAATTTATGGAATCTTTCAACATTGTAAAATATAAACCTTGCCAGTGTTGGAAACTTCTCGGCTAAAATTCCCAGATCTTCCAAGCAGCACACAAACAAACTAGTAGAGACCATAGCCAATGGCAGAGGTAAATTAGCCAGCAAAAACTCCTGAATTCGTTGGCAAAACTCATCTCCATCTGAATAAAAAGCAAGAAAGCAAACTTTTAACTAAAGAGAAACAATAACAAAAAAGGGCTATAATCGATTACTTGAAAAAGTATATGGAAAAACAATAACATTCACCCAACCCTTATTTCGCCCATTTTTAGAAAAAATAAAAACCGCCATAAATTCAAACAAGAAGTGTTAGCAACAACAGGTCGTCTATTCCCTATGTAAAATCCCTGACAGCCACTTAGAAAGTTAAAAAAAATTCTTTAGCTAGCCTGAAAGCCAAAACTTCCCAAGCCCTAGCTTCCTTTAAGGATGAGCATTGCACTATTGAATACACCAAGGCTATGTGAATCAATAGTGCCAGTCACTGCAGCCATACATCCTTCTGCAATACTGGCATAGCTCATCCAAGCAATGCATACTCTGCAAATCAGCTGTGCAACCACCCACTTCTTATTACCTCGTGCAATGCCATTTTCCTTGAGAAACAATACTCAACCCATTCAACTGACTGTTGACACTACTGCTACCTCCAGCATTGTAAGTGCTTCCTGGGCCAACCCATTATTCTTATCTCTCAGATGGCCTGACAAGATGATGGTGATACTACCACAGATACCTTCCGCTAGGTTCTTTGTACCCTTATTTTGGCTGGCAACTACCCTCCAGCTTTATACCCATACTGGTCAGCTCATGTCAAATGAATGCTGCAAACCCATATTTATACCCTTTCCTTCGTTTAACATTTATACTTTCCTACTCATGTGGTCGGAAATGATAAGAGTTGCCTCCACTGTTGTCTATCCTACTGGCCGTCTTCCGCCTCCAGGTCCATTGCTTTCCTAAGTATAAACTATTCTCATCCCTACAATTTACATGACCAAACCATCTCAACCTCGTTTTCCTTATCCCCTGCTACTTGCTGGTTCTTTAATGCTAAACACCAAAATCATTGGACAAGCTGCAAAAATTGAAGTCTGGTTCATTTGACCTGCCATTAGACACTTTTTCCCTTGCCACATCTAATCTCCTCATACGACTCAAGTTCTTAGTGACAGCAGGCCCTGTGCACAGGCCTATGAGAAAGTAAATTATGGGGAGTTTTCTGCTAGCTTTAGAGGTACCACGCCAACGTGACAAGTGGATCATTCACAGCTTTGCACTTCAGATATAAACATCCCATCAGGCACCAAAACAAAAATTAAATTTGCTTGATACTTTTTTGCTCTTGATACCAACAAGTCAAGGCTAATCATGGAGCATTTCACAAAATTAATAAAGAGTTACTTTAAATTTGAAGTATTTATTACAACAAAATGTTGTTTTATCTTAATAAATCCCTAGTTTAACCTACCTTGCTCATCATCAGCTGTCCAGACTGTGAGGTCAACACTTGCTGACACTGACTGCAGCTTCCATTTAACACTGCACATACTGAGGTCAGTTCTCTTTAGGATTTCCGCCTCAATTAGTGTGAACACCTTCTTACCAAGTTCCTGCGCCTTATCGAGAATAGTTTTTGATAATTCTGTTTAAGATATAATAGTAATGATCAGAAAAAACGTTGTCCAACATACTGTTAAATAAAAATAAATGTTACCAGATAATTATACATATAACATATCAAAATAACCAATCCAAATAATTTTTTGTAATCAAATAAAAACACGCACCATCGTACCTCAAAAAACCGTTAAAAAATATTCCCAGTTAAGGGAGTCCTTTAAAAGCTCATTCTAATTAGCTGTGAGTCAGTTGAAAGACTTCTTCATGAGGTCCTTAAAAAAGGAAAGCTCTCCAATGATATGCAAGTTTAAGATATACTATTTATAGATAAACATGAATAAAAAACCAATGTGACCTACACGAGACCATAATAATATTTAAATAATTTTGATTATTAAAATAAAAATCACTTCAAATATAAAGTTCATGGCTGTTAACTTCATACACCACTTTACCTGGATTATTTTGACACACATCCCTAAGAAGTGACATCATGGAAAGCGTAATAACTTCACTGAATGAATGGTAAGGAAATGTATTCAACAATCCACCACTCTGAAACACAAAGTGTAATAACCCTGGACGTAAACAAAATGTTTGGATAAAATAGAACTAAAAAATACCAATTAGAATCCAAGTATTAATCCAAGAATTGCCTTTAAAGAGCCTTGGGCACCAAGTAGCATGGTGTATAGTTATGTTAGCCATTTTCATAGTTGAACCAATTGTCTGACTGTCCATCTTCTAGTGGCTATTATGGTTTATGATCAGTGAGCAGAACTAATTATATTATAGTCACTATGACGTGTGGATAGCACAAAACAATCGCTTGACATTGTCACACCTACTCCCAAAAGATAATATGAAGTAGAGTCAGCTCTGTGGTTTGAGCATCATATCCTTGGACTTTGGAAAGGTTTTTAAAGTTACAGTTTTCATTGCAAAAATAATCCCGAGCCATTTTCCCAAGTCATATATTTTCCAATTACTTTTTTCAATACCCCCTCCTTTAAATCTCTTTAGGTAAACTCACCTTAATTGCACCTTCCCCTCCTAATAAAAAATGAGTGATACCAATAAACCACATTTCCAACTTGCTCAAGAACTCTGCTGAAACCCATAAATTACCCTAACTAATCATTCCACACTTCCATGCCTGACTGTTAATATTTTACAGACATTGTCCAAGTTTTGAAGCAGTGCAATACTACTGGTCACATACATATTCCCCCTTTCATCCAATCTTTCAGTTTCAGTATTCTATATTCCCCTTTTCAAGGGATAAAATATGCATTTTAGTAAAAAAAAATACGAACTATATTTATTTGTATTTTATCATTTTAGAGAAGATCTGAATTGTTACACCCATCTAGCGCGGAGGCTTTCTCTAGCGCAGAGGCTCCCTTTGCAGCAACTGCTATATCTCGGTGGATAAGTGTCGTTTATCGCGGTTTTCTGCACAGTTCAAATCTACGATATTTAAGCTTCCAATCCATACTAATTAAGTTATTATATAACATAAATTATTTATATTTTTAGCCATCCAAAGATTGCTTAAAAAGTTGTCCATTTTTGAACCTCTAGCGCGGAGGCTCCCTTTGCAGCGTGTTCAAATTTGAGCTTTTCTACACGATTGGAAAAACTAGTATATCTCGGTGGATAAGTGTCCTTTATTGCGGTTTTCTTCACAGTTCGAACGTACGATTATTAAGCTTTCAATCCATACTAATTAAGTTATTATAGAACATAAATTACTTATATGGTATGACTTTAAACTGCAACCGGTGGTAAGGCTCCAGATCAGGAGATCTAGAGTTGTGGGGAATGTGGAGCTACCCCTAAATTACCATTGCTCCCAGGTCTACTCTTACCCAGAGTGGTAGCAGCTGTTAGGGTCCCATCTATGGGTAAAAAGTGCCACCTGTTGCCTTGCAGGTTCTGTCTTTGGTCAGACAAAGGCTAGATCCGCAGCCGATAACTGTGGAGGCTTTAGCAAGGGCATGCGGCCATAAAAATCATGCTCCAACAAAATCCTCATGACGGCATCACAAAAACATGGGCACCAACCAGCCCAAAGGCTGGGGTGTGCCGCACTTGCTTACCACAAACAGAAAGGTGCAACCTCTGATTCTGGGCCAAGCAAACACTGCTTGCATAATGATGAGAAGCCTGATGAGCGGCTTGGGGTAAGGTTAGGGACTTGGAATGTAGGGAATATAAGCGGGAGGGGCACAGAGGTGTGTGAGGAGTTAGGGGGATAAGGAAGAGGGGGATAGATGTGTGTTGTCTGCAAGAAGTGAGGTGGAGAGGTAAAGGAGTGCGGTTTATGGATGTAAAAGGTAGGAGATATAAGTTGTGGTGGTCTGGGAATAGTGATGGTACAGGAGGTGTGGGAGTTTTGGTGAAGG
>JAOBBB020146358.1:0-21648 GCA_025331005.2 Zoanthus gigantus
TTTCGAAGTGTCTCGTCCCAGTCTATTTTGTATATTAATTTCTTTGACCGATGAAAGACCTCGGGCCGACCTACCGTTGGTCCGTGGAATCTAGTGCTAACCGATCAAGGAACCACGCATCCTAACGCTACATACATCTTTAGCGCACTCACATTGGCTGCAGTTTCGATGCAGTTCTAAGCACACCTCCGATTGGTTAAATGATCCTTACACTACATCTCTTACAAGCACTCAAGATTTGTATCGCCTGAATACTATACTCGTACGTACAGCTCCATAATGCTGCTGCCTCGCTAGCCCTCGCGTCTTCGCTCGGCTGGCTTGTTGGCAATTGGATGCACGTATCTATACCACCCAGTACCAGTAGGCACAGGTAGCCCAGTAACGCTGTCAACCAGCGTCTAGTTTCGTTTTGTTCGTTTTGGGTTTTAGTACATGCACCCCGACGTGGCGTGAACAGTGATAAAGAAATTTAGTTCGCTCTCTTTCGACGAGAAAACGAGTTTTTCTGTCCTTCAAGCTTAAAATATGGGAGCCAAGTTGAAAGTTCCCGGTAAGAGTATTAATTAACCTGTGGGCAGTCGTGATTTTGTGGCGATCCGGCAGTTAGGAGAGAATTTATCGAGCTTATTGTGTGATGAAACAATTTAGTGATAAATATGTAAATTCTACACCGTATAAAAAGAGAAAACTTTTAAGTTTATTTATATATCACTAAATTGATTCTTTAGAAACACTGGCACAACTCACACTAGTTTACCGCTAGTTTTTTTCTCCTATTGTGTGATGTATCATCATCTGGACCAGCCAGCCTTTCTCTCTTTCTAACCTGGAGAACCACCGATTTTCTTATCACCCCTAAAGGCTTCTTATGGTCCTTAAACGTACAAGCGAGAGCGAGACAAAAGCAGACAACAGTTGAGGTAAACAAACTTTATTTTTGACTTTTTCTCAAATAGAAGTATAATAATCTCGTAAAATACAATTTTACGATACCTATATATGCCTGCTTGTAAATTAAAACCGCTGACAAGTTTTTAATGTCACCGTGGATTTTCCCCTCTCCGTCTACCTTCTCTGAACTCATGTGATCACCAGGAAGTTACCGAAGTTTCGTTTGTGCAAGATGAGGAGGGTAAAATTCTTTCTCTTCTTGGTGATATACATTTTCTTTAAAGTACTCGCACAGGAACCACAATGCAGTGGTATAACAGATAAGCTGCGCTTTGATTGCTTTCCTGAAAATGGTGCCTCACTGGAACTTTGCGAAGCTCGAGGCTGCTGTTGGAAACTACCTGAGGAGCAATTATTTATACTAAACAGAACTAAGTTCATCGAGAGCACGAGTCGAGTTCCTCTTAATCTGCCATACTGTTTTTATCCGAAGAACTACGGGTGAGTGTTGTCGTGATATACAGGGTCGCATGTTTCTTGTTCGGGAGTATAAACTACAGAATGCTGCACAATTACTTTTAAAAAACGACGAATGCACAGGAATAAATTACCAACAGTTGCGGAGTATTTTGCAGTTACATGGCTTTGTCTTTGTTGTTATGGGGATCACTTTCGTACTTGGATGTACCGTAAATATTTACTCGCTTAGGGATAATTTCCGTGCTGGGGCGTACTGGGTCTTGTTAGGTTAGGGTTAGGATTAGCTATATAGAAATTAGGTGAAATTTTTATGCATAAACTGCCTGCGTAATTAAGTACGCCCCAATGCGGAAATTTTACCAGATCATAAGCTTTTGCAATGCAAATGAGGTAACAAGTTTTCTCCTTTAATGAGATTTTATTTTGAAAATTTACATCGAGATCAATAAAATAGCTAATACAACATCAACAATTATGGATTCAGATACCAATTGAAAATAGTCTATTTGTCCAAAAAATTGTTAGTTAAAATGGAGTGCATTTTATTTTTTTTAAAACTAGCACTATATCGGCCACTAGGGAGCAGCACTTATTTGATATTTGGTCTCACTGGTGCAGCACTTATTCAAGGGTCGCACTTATTCGGGTTAATGTAGTATTGGGTTCTGTTGGGTTTGGGTTAGCAGTGCTTGACCTCAGCAGAAGTCCACTAGCCCAGTCAAGTGAAATATGGGTTTGGGCTTAGTAATATCTGAGGACTAGCCACTTGAGTGTTCAAGGTAGAACAGATTTTGGCAAAACAAAAAGATGAAAAAGCTTGAGCCAAGGCTTGGCTGCTATGTGATGATTGTTAGCTATTATATTTCAGCAAGACCTCACTAATCCAAGGACTAGTAAGTTAAGCCGCAGGTGTCCCAGGCTAACTATTGGTATAAGAGAGTTGTAAGAAAATGTTTTGCACACTGTCTTGAAACTCAGTCAATTTTCAGAATAAATATGGAATAAAATCCACTTTTACTTACTGTGTGTCTTGCTTTAGTTCTTGACAATCTTTAGAAATATTTTTAAGATTTTAAAGTTTATTCCCTCTCCTGTAAGAAGAGAAGAAAAGGTAGAAGATGAAGTATGTTGACTGTGCTTCAGTTGCTTTCAAATTGCAATGATTTTTGGTAAAAATATGAATCCTAATGCAATGTGCCTAGGCATGGCTATAAAAGAATAACTTATAATGTAGAAATCATGATTTGAGTAAGCTAGCTGCCTTCTCTCAGCCATGAGTTTCCTTGGCACCAACAATAAGCTAGCTAAAAAAAGCTAAATCCTTTACGAGCCAAGTGGCCCATGGAGCCGGTGCTTATCTCCGGTTTCTACAGTTTTAAGCAGACGAGAGTCTTTGACTCCCCCTGAACAGGACAGTAATCTATCACAGGTTAGTTCCCATCAGACGCTAGTACTCATTTACCTACCCCGGAAAGATGGAAAGCTGAGTTGGCTTAGGCAGATAAGGTCACACAAATATTCAAATCTCGGCAGAGCTGAGGATCGAACTATGGACCTTGTGGTTGGAAAGCAGAGATCTTACCAACTGTGCCAACCACGCCCGTCCACCAACAATAAGTAAAATAATCAATGCATAGTTTTATGGTTAGTACCTCCTAGTGGGGTAGACTTTTGTCCTTGTTCCTAGGCATCTCGGCAAGTTCAATAGTTAGCCTGGGTCACCTGTGGTCAAGCACTACTAGAATTAGAATAGATAATCTCATTAATGGCTGATATTTATTGAATGTTGAATAATGAGCAAATATCAATAATTTGATGATAATACATACAGATTAATTAAAAAGCATTTTTTGGAGTCGATTTTTTATTTAATAAGCATTTTAAAAATTTATGCAGGTACAAGTTGGTGAAACAAGAAGAAATATCCACAGGTTACTTGTTGAGTTTGGCCCATCAGGGCAAGTCTGGTCCTTACGGGAAAGACATTGAAAGTCTTCAAGTCAATGTTGACCTTCAGGATCCAAGTAAAGTACATTTTAAGGTAGTGTTGCAGTTATTTTGAAACACAAAATTGTAAGTTATAATTCACATTTCCAGTGTTCTCAAATTTCAGAATTAAAATTCTGTTATAAGACAGAGGTACATAATGTAGGCTTCTTTGGATAGGAGATTACAGTCAAACCTCGATTATCTGGACTCATCGGAACTTCGGCAAATAGTCTGGATAACCAGGAGTCCGGATAATCGAAAATTTGACTATTAATGAGATACAAATTAATGTAAATAAAAAATATATAAAAATGTGAACAGCAAAGAAACATTTTTAATCATTAAATTAACACAGTCTTTATGTATTTAGTGATTTTTTACAAATATTCACTTTTTGTGCAGATATTTATTATGCTCTATAATATTTTGTTTACTTCAAAAGCTTCTCATCACACTTCTGAACGAAGAGAATACGCTGTTTCAACAGTCTTTTAAAAGGATTTAATTGGTCTTTTTTTAATTTCGAGTTTTCAAGATGACAACTAATTAGTATTCATTAAAAACCGGACCAGAGGAAAAAATCCAGATAATTGAATAGTCCGGACAATCGAATAGTCCGGATAATCGAGGTCTGTATAATTGAGGTTTGATTGTATTAGGTACAATCATTCATTAAAATGGTTTTAGTGTGTCCCTAAATATATTAAATTGTATTATGTTGATGGACAGTTTAAAAAGTTACAGGTACATTTGAACTGTTTTTGATATCTTGTGTCGGAACCAGATCCTGTTTGCTAGTCGTGCAGTTCTGTTAAGAGAAAATAAAGGCCAAAATGTTTTCAGTGAGTGCTTAAAATTCAGGCTCACTATTTGTTATCAAGATGGAAGATTCAAATGAAACATGTGAGCACTGGCAATGCAGTTTCAACATCCATATTTAGTGGCTGCAACTATTGATTGATACTAAGCTCAAGATCACATGTGCTATCAACCAGGGTGTGTTTACTTTATACTAAGAGGTTTTATAATTATGATAGTACAAAATTATGGTTTTATAATTATGATAGTAATAATAATATATTTTTTTATCATCCGTTTTTAATGAAACTTATAAATTTTTTAATAGAAATATTGTATATATAGTTTTATTCTTTTTTAATATTTTTTAAAAATTTTATTCTATATTATGGAAATAAAGTTATTATTATTATTATTATTATTATTATTATTATTATGTAGTTGCCATTGCGTTTATAAGCTGCTTTTGTTTTCTCCTTTTGCACTGTGGCTGCAGTTTTTAGTTGAGGGAGGCACTTCCGACAATTTTTTAAACTCTAAATAGAGCAAATTTGTTAGAAAAACTGAAAAACTAAAACTGGGAGCCTAAAATATAATAAAATTCGTCTCTTCTGAAATAACACTGTCTTATGTAGTGAGTTTCTGATGACTAAGGCGCTGTTGCAATTTTCACTTCATGGTCCGAGTCCTGTAAAGACTGATAGAATAGAGTTTTCTTCATAATATGTAAAATTAAGAATGCCTCAATTAAAAAACACATCGTTTATTCAAGGGAGGCGTGAACTAATACCCTATTTGTATCTGCCGCGTTGATTCACAGAAAGCGCTCAATCGATTAAATACTATACTAACCGATTCCTTAGCTTCTTCCATTTTTTTCAAAGCTGCTGCTCTCTTCAACTGAAAGTGTTTTGTTTCCTTCTCGTAAGTCATGTGAAGCCACTGCCTCAAAGCGGGGGGTGCGTGCCATGCCTGGCACTCAAGCTCTTTTTCAGCTTTTTTCAGTGCCTCACGAAGCTACAAAAGACAACAGACACATCACAAGAAAGGTCAAAACAAACATTTATGGTATTTGGTTTCCATCACACTTACGGATGCTTGTACAAAAAGTACCTTAAATTCTGCTTAAAGGGAACCTCGGTTGTCCAACAATATTAATCTCAAATAAGAGTTTTCTTTGACTTGTGTCTACATCAGAAGCTCAAAGTTAATTAACCTCTGTATATAGTTCATGTCAAGCGATTTGTTTTGATCATTGAATTTCCAACGGGCCGCCATCTTGGAATGTGACGTGTTTGCCTTGCAGTGCCAGTCTCTACTCTTGACAGAAACAATAGAAATGAACGAGTAGGGGTCTGGCACTGCAACGCGATCACCTCACATTTCAAGTAGGCGGCGCGCAGGAAATTCAATCATCAAAACAAATATATATAAGTTTTCAAAATACCTTGTGACATAATGACATTAGCGGAAGCTAAAGAACCACACGTGGTATTCACTTAGAACTTTAGTTTTCAAAGTACTCTGTGACACTGTGACATTAGCGGAAGTGAAACGCTTTTTACTTTGTATTTTAGTTTTTAAAATACATTGTGACACTGTGACGCAAGCGGAAGCTAAAGTACCACACGTGGTATTCACTTAGAACTACTTTAGTTTTCAAAATACTCTGCGACACTGTGACACTAGCGGAAGTGAAACGCGTTGTACTTTGTATTTTAGTTTTTACAATACATTGTGACACTGTGACACAAGCGGAAGCTAAAGTACCAAAAGTGGTATTCACTTAGAACTTTAGTTTTCAAAATACTCTGTGAAACTGTAACACTAGCGGAAGTGAAACGCGTTTTACTTTGTATTTTAGTTTTTAAAATACTTTGTGACACTGTGACACAAGCGGAAGTTAAAGTACCACACGTGGTATGTGATTGGTTGCAATTTTCCGCTAGTGTCACAGTGTAACAAAGTATTTTGAAAACTTTTAAAGCACCAATAAAAATTAAAAGAAACTGACAGATTAAGAAAGGTAAGCAAAAATCTCTTTGGCAATTCAACATGACCGGCCACGTTTCCGAAATTATTTTGAGCCCTGAAATATGCACGTGCCATATCTTATGGTTTAAACGTCCAGCTCAGTTCCGTGTTGAAGCACAACAGTTTTATTTTGCGCAGTAATACGATTCCATGTTTCACAAACATAAAAACCATCGACTAAGGTTTGAGAAGGAGCCTTAAAATAGGCTCTTCCTTTTTCTCCTTCCAAAGATGCGGTGCTAATTAGAATACTATCTATTCATATAACGTTAAACTTCTCGTTTTCTAACCGTTTGAAGCTCCTGCTCCGCCAGTTTAAACCTCTGCAACTGTTCTTCGGTTCCTATACGAGCATCGTGTAAGCTTTCCGCTTCTCGCTGTCAACCAGCAAAATAGAAACTGTATGATGCAGATCATTGTTGTTATAAAAATGTATCTTTTATTGATTAATTAGCGTATTTCACAAAAAGATGAGTAGTTGATGCAGTTGGTAAGATCTAAGATCCAAACACAAACTCCCAGATTCAAAACCAAGCTGTACCATGCTTAAACATTAACGCAACTGTTTTCACCAAAGCCAACTCAGCTTTCTATCCTTAAAAAAAAAGCTAAATCTTTTACGAGCCAAGTGACTCATGCAGTTGGCGCTTATCTCCGGTTTCTTTAGTATTAAGCGGATGAGAGTCTTTGACTCCCCCTGGATGAGACACTAATCCATCACAGATTAGCTCCAAGCAGACCCTGGTACTCATTTACCTACCCTGGAAGGGCGGAAAGCTGAGTAAGCTTAGGCGGGAAAGAAAGTCTCACAAATCATTTCAAATCTTGGCAGTGCCGGGGATCGAACTGGGGACCTTGTGGTCGGAAGGCAGAGATCTTACCAACTGCGCCAATCACGCCCGCTCTTTTCTATCCTTAAGAGATTGTTAATTAAAGTACCAGCTTCTACTGGGAGGAAACTATGATACATTAGTACTAAATGAATTAGTACTAGTAAGGTCATTCTATAAACACTAGAGAAACGTGGCTCATCATTGGAACCGGAAAAAGATCTAGTTTTTAGTTCGCACCGTTTGTACTCAATTTTCATGTTATAAAGTTTAAGAAAACAAAAGCATAAACACATAAAACCAAGCGTAAAACAGTATTTTCGTTATCATGTTAGTGTACAATTTCAGGATGACATGCTTTTCGAATAAAAAAGGTCGCATGTTCCGATTATAACAGCCCGCGCTATTTCTTAAAAAAATCTATAGGAAAAAGTTACGGTATGAGCGCCGTACGCCATGAGGGAAAGACGGGAAGAAACCTATGCTTCCACTACAAAAGTCGTACGGACCACAAGATAAATGGAAGCAACTCTGGAAACCGACCGAAACAACTCTCATTCAAATAATTTTCTCTTTAACAATTCAAAAGAATATAATCTAGGTTAAAAAAGAATACGTTTGAAAATATTTTTAAACTGAAGTTAAAAACATTTCTGGTTGAAAAAAATTAATCTAGTTTGAAAAATATAAATCTAGGTTAAAAAATATCGATCTAAGGTGAAGAAAACCTAAGTCGAAAATCTATGCCGAAAAAATAATCTGCAATAAAAACACCCACACCAGTTTTAAACCCTAAAGATGCCAACCTTGGACATTTGCAGTTCGTCTTTGAGTCTTGCCTCAAGGTTCAGTTTTTCTTCAATCGCAATCTGTTGCTCCTCCTCAGCTTTCATTAACCTGATATTAAATAATTGAAACAACTTCATTAACATCATCATCATCATCATCATCATCATCATCAACATCATCATCATCATCATCATCATCATCAACATCATCATCATTATCATAATAATAATAATAATAATAAAAATAATAATAATAATAACTAGTAGTAATCAAAGATTAGGCAAGTGCGTTCGAGGCACTTGTATTTTGTTAATTGACTGAATAAAGTAGCAGAATAAAAAAAGTTTGCGTTCTAGCTGGTTGGAGTTTTCGAAGTTACTACAGTTTTGCTTACAATTTCATCATGTTCGATCACAACTAACATTTACACAACAAATATGAGAGGAACTTGTGGTAGCAATAAACAGATATTCTGAAAAACTAACTTTTGTTCATTTCGAGTACCCAGGCCTCTGCGACTTTAAACTGGCTTGCGATAACATGAAAGAGAGGCTTCGTTCCAAAAGACCCTGAAATACGATGGCATCGAGCTTTTTCTCTATGTTGCTATATATAGGCTCGAAATCGACATGATTAGTATGCGTTCGAGCGAAGCGAGAACGCAATTATCAATGAATCGTTGTATTTACTTTCAAACCTAAAATAACCGAATTTCATGGGAGAAACAAGCACTCTAGATTGTAATGTTTTTTTTTATTTCGAGAACTAACGTGTATAGTTTTGTTTTGTACTCGGATTAAATAAATAAATTTCACGGTAGCAATAGAATCCTCGAACGGTTTACTACTAAATGTTTTCCTGCCACTAGTGACAGCTTAGCAAATGATCAACATAAAAGATAGCAAAATAACAAAAAAAATAATAAAACGAAAAACAACCACGTTTTGAAATTCACCTTTATTTTGCCACTTTGTTCCATAAACTGGTTATGTGCTGGTTACAGACACAAAACAGCATATGATTAATTGTCTTTGTCACATATTAGAGTATAATTCACATGTTTGCTGTGCTTCGAAAGTTGGTTAGGAATACTACAGCAGTCTGATTTAAAAACTCCATACGGTAAAGATTCCGTGATGGCGGGTTCTGAAAATTTTGCTTGCTCTGTTGACAAAGCGAGTTTCAAGCCAAACAGTGTTCTGATCACCTTTGCTTGTCACAGAGGCTTGTCATCTGATGGTCACTTGATTCAAGCTGTCATGGTAATGGTCGATGGCAAGCAAATCACAGAACGGGTGATGTAGTAATTGTTAATCCTTATATAGGTAGTCTTGCGCAAGAATGCAATTTTCTAACAGGAGAAAACAAAAAACAAACAAACATAATAGCCCGTTTTTAGACTGGATTGCCACAAGCAACCCAGTAAAAAATTAAAACATTAAAAAAGCAATACCAATTCGACTTTAAAACTTTATATACAGAATATTTCGGTTGCCCGTACGAACCTTCTTATGGATGATCGTTACATGTATTTTTTTAAAAAAATGTTTTATAAAGGAAATTGACTAGGCCAGAAGTATCTGGCTAATATCTTTCATCTCTAGCATTTTTAAAAACCATTGGGCTCAATAGTTTGGCTCCGGCTTTACAAATGGAGTTGCAAGATGAAAATATTTTTTCGATTGGGATTAGTTGCATGTTTGTCACAGTGTGATCGGGAATAGAATAGTCCATGAGCTAGACCTAGGTTGTGGTACCATAAAAGGGCACCAAGTTTTGTTTGCTTTTTTCAATAGTTCACATCCTACAGATAATAAATCAAAGTGAGTTATAGAGGAAATTATAATCAAAATATTTACACACGTAGCCCATCCTAAGGTATTTACAATAACACAAAAACAAATTAGAAAATAAATAAATATATCTGAAAAGCATTAAAGTAATCTAGTAAACAAAGAAAAAGAAGGAGGTTTAGAAAAAAAAAACAATTTTCTGGAAATTGAGAGGTTTTTGACTAGTTACCATGCGCACCAGTCAGGATGGAAATGGCCTGTTGACCCTTGCAACATTGATGAGGAATATTTGAAAGTTCCAACAGCACTACTAGACTTCTTTGAACTGCTGTTGTCAGGAAATATTAAAGATTTATTGGGACGGGTTAGGAGACTAGCTTATTCATATGCATTTTACTGCTTATATGGTGTCAGCGAAGGTCAACATAAAACAGCCCTGGGCTGTGAAATCCCTAACAGGCAATGTGGAGCTTGTCAAGATATTAAATCGGTTTGGTCATGGAATCTCGTATTCTCAAATGAAAGACCTTAATATGACGTTAGGCTTGCAAAAGTTGAGAGGAGAAAGAAAAAGAAAAAGAAAGGAATTTCTCTACCATCGAACATTAATCCTGGTATTCCAACTGTCCTGGCCTACGATAACATTGAGAGGGCACATCTCATCAAATTAACGGTATAGCTATTCAAGAAAAAATCTCGGGCGCACCTTTGCCGCAAGAGAAGAGAAATGTTCGGAAAGCCAAACAAAGAAGCATCCCCTTTAACCCTGTTGTATTTCCACCTTACAGTGCTGGAGATAAGACAAACCCACCTGTTATCAGAGCAGTGCATGTGCAAATATGCAATGTTGCTAAATAAGTGTGGTCAAAAACATTGTATGGTCGCTAGTGAGACAGATCAATGATACAAACCAATCAGTCAGTTCTTGGATGGGATTTAACATCCTTACTCGTGACAAAGTTGAAGTCCCTCATAACGTAATTGGTTATATGCCAATCATAAATGCACAGATCTCTACTTTCTTTGAAATCGTCAATCAGATATCAAAAATTATTGAAGTTCTTGGACTGGCAGAAGTATCCTGAGTTTTAGATAAAGCATTGTATGCCAAAGCTGCAGAGATTATCTGGAAACATGACAAGTTTCAACCAATTGTTCTACGAATGGGAGCATTTCACACTATTTGCAACTTACTTGGAATCATTGGACAATGCTTTGAAGATGCTGGAGTGAGAAATCTTGCAATAGAATCTGGTATAGTTGCATAAGAGCCAATTACGAGTGGTTTAAGTGGAAAACAGTACAATTGCGCTGTGGTAATGCGCAAGTTTTTGTATGAAGCTTTATTATGATTAGCATGGCAGGGATTCTGTAGTTGGCTTGAGAAACTGCAAACGCCTTATCGCATTCAAAGTGATGAAATGAGCAGACTGATCACAGAATTAAAAGAAGACACATGTCAAAAGGAATTCCAATGAGTCTTGCAACTCCCAGTGGGAAAACTTCATCGTTATGGATGTCGTACCTCCGAATAGTAGAAAATGTTCTCGGAAGCATTCGGGCATCACGAGAAGGAAACTGGCCAATGCACTTAGCATTCATCCATGAAATGATTCCTTGGTGTTTTGCCTACAATAAGCAGAACTATATACAGTCAAAAGTCAAATGACGAAAGTCAAATGTCACGGCTCTAAGAAGATCATCCTAACATGTATACAACTTTATTGGTGAAACCAAAAGACGTTTGAAAGACAGGTTTAATGAGCACCGTAGAACTGTTGATAACTGTAACAATACATCTAGAACTACTACAGTTTCTGAACACGTTATTTCTAATTCCAATCACTCTGCAAATGATACGCACCTAATCTCCATCGGAAAAATATTTTCAACCCCCGATTCCACTCGTAAAGCCAGAGAAGCTACTTTCATTATCAGAGCCAAGATTATTGAGCCTAATGGTTTAAATGCTAGAGATGAAAGACATTAACCAGATACTAACAGCCCTGTCAATTTCCATTTTAAACCATTTCTTTTTAAAAATTACATGTACCGATCATCCATTTGTACACCTGAAGAAGGTTGGTATGGCAACCGAAATATTGTGTATATAAAGTTTTAAAGTTCTATTGATCTTGCTTTTTTAATTTTTAAACGTTTTAGTTTTTAACAACAAATTAGATCATTCATTGATCCGAAAGCACTGCACTTTTTCTTCAATCCAGTAAAAATCCCACCACGACGCTTAGGCCAAACCAAATTGATTTGTTGGGGCACGGATTGTTTTCAAAATAATTCGGGTCGGTCGGTCGGAAAAAAACGAAAAAAAAAAATGTGCGTATTTTACATAAATCAGTAAGTCACGCCATGTGTCAAAACACCAAAATTTCAGTCTGTAGCTAAAAGATAAGAACATATATTTAATTTTAATAAGCAAGGGATAAAGAAAATAAGAATTTTATCTTTTTTGGTCAAAAACATAACCAGCAATCATCACCAACAAATAAACAATAGCGCTTCCGACAAACCGTCATTTGTACAATGTATACAGTTTATACAATTGCCATTTGTATTCCATTAATTTACGCAGCCCCAGAGTGGCGGGGTGTCGAACGGACCCCCCTCGATTTTTTGCCCTCAAATCTGAACGCCTTGACCAATTGCCAAAAGCTTTGGCACAACTGTTCCTTGATAATGAATATATGTTATGACCTTAATTAAATGACGTCATAATTGATGGCGTCATCACAGAAAGTCACGAAAGTTGGATTTTTATAGAACTGTTCTAGAATTTTTTTTTAAAATTGAAAAATAAACGTTACTTTTCATTTTCGTTCCAGTATTTTGCATTTTTATCACATAAAACGGTATTTCCTATCCATTTCTTATAACATCTCTCGATTTTAGACAAAATGTCAAAAATCGAAAATTAGGCTAAGAAGGCGGCCATCATCATTTTATAAGCCTTGGTCACCACGGTAACAAGATAATTGTCACGTGGTTATTATCAAATGAAAGTTCGAAGTTCAGTTAACATTCATGCAAATCTCAAGTTGATCGGTCCACGCATAACAAAATTCTTGGGGAGGTGTCCAACGAACTCCCCCCCCCCTCCTCTTAAGGCTATATGTTTGGCTAAAACGCTTGAGGCTTGAAGGGTTGATTTAAACGTTTTCAATTGCATATTGTGAGACAGAAATCGAAAATGAGGGTCCGTCGGATCTGAGCCCTCAACACATTAATTTGGTCTGGTCTTACCGCAGATAAATTATTACGATTTTGTATTTTTGTTTGTTTTTTATTTTTTTTATTTTTTCATTTTTGCTCGAGACATCTCTCATACCCTTTTTTTCTTGTAATTTACGTTTCTGAAAAGCGATTTGTGGTTTTGTATGTTTAGTAACAGAAGAGCGTTATCCTGTTCCATACAAATCCCTTTTTCTTCTGTAGTTCGGGAATATTCAGCACAGGTGGTTCGACGTTTTCTTCGCTGTGAAACCGATTATCCGCCATTTTTGATGTTGCTGTTGTCTTTCAGCAGACCTTCCAACCCAAATTTTCTAAAACCTGGAGATATAGGTATTTGAATCCTGCCAAAAACAGGCAGATGCATCCTAAAACAAGAAGAACCCCCCCGAAAAAAAAACAACTAAGTACTGACAGAAATAGCATATATCATCAAACGTTCTAAATACTCACAGGCTCTGTGGAGGTTAAATATGACAACTAAGTATTGATAATATATTAGCAGCACTAATCTTGGCTTTTGGGAAGCCTGTGCGTTATATGCCATGACAAATCTCGATTTTTTTCTCCTGTGTTTGTCATTCTGTGAGCATTTCCGGAGCAAGCAGTCAGTATGATCAGCGTTATTTGTCACCGATGTACGTGAAGTGCTAAATGCAAATAGCGCATGTGGAACATTTTTCTTCTAATAAACACGTCCAAATAATTATAAATTTTGTAAATACGGAATGCGAAGTTATCTTTTAACATTGTGAAGAAAAATTGTGAAAGCGAGTTTTATCCTCAATCTTTTATGGAGCGCTGTCAACGATTATTTTGATCGTATTTGCACAAAGTTTTTGTGCAAATCTTGTTCAAGGCAACTGATGTTGACAGTCTGACAGACCAAAGCCGTGGGCTCACTGACCTGTAATGTTTTTTGACCGACAAAAACTAACACATTGTCCCTATTCACACTAGAAGACGAACAAATCGTCTGAACGGAAAAATCGTATGACGATTTGTTCGTCTAATGTGAATTCGAGACAAACTAAGATGAAAAAGTTGTCCGACCTAAATTTACAGCAGACGGACAAGCGACGGACAAATAATGGTCAGCAGGCCAAGAAGACTGGTACTGGGCCTCACTTAGAAAATAAAAGATGGCGGCCAGTTACATGTATAGGAAACTCCTGTTCGGAAAGAATCGTGATTTGATTAGCGAGAAATTTTGGCCCTACAGATCAATGGGTATAGGTACAAAGTATCAGCTTTTAGGTTAAAAAAACTCAGCAATGCCAACTTTTGAAGCAATGGCTGTTATTTGTGCTGCTAGTAGAGGGGGCGTTAAAGCAAGGAACCCGGGCAAACAGAGAAATCAGGAATAGTGGGGGCGAGGCTTCGGAAATTGGAGTGATGCTCAGTTCAAAAAGCGACTTAGGGTTACCCGGCAGACTTTCACATTTCTACTGAATTTCATAGTTGCTGAAATAAGGAAAGAGAGTACCCATTTTAAAGAGCCAACATCTCCAGAATGCCAGCTTGATCTCAAGTTGTATCGGTGTTTAGTCCATGGCTCTTCTTGCACAACAGTTGGCGTAGCACCATCTACTGCCTGCACAATATTTAACCACGTAATTAGAGTGATAGTTCGAAAACTGAACGATCAGTTTGTAGTACTTCCTAGAACTGGGGAAGAATGGAATGAAGAACTGAAATATTTTCTTAAAGACTGGGAATTCCCATGCGTTGGTGCCTGGGATGGTCTCCATGTATATATCATTAGTCATTTGAAAAACTATTTTTGTTTCAAGAAACGTTATTCAGTTACAAATATGGGATTGATTGGGTGTAATAAGTGATTCCTTTGAACAGTTGTTGGTGCTCAAGGTTCCATTCATGATTCAACTATCCTTTAGCTAGTTATGGTGAAATGCCATTTGCTACAGTTGGAGATTTTGCTTTCCCACCTAGAAGTTGGTTGCTTAAATCCTTTTCTGACACAGCAAAAGATGTAAAAAAAGTTGTAATAATAGCTTGCATTGCATTGCACAACATTTGCATACACAGAAACGATCCCTGCGATCCCAGGTGGAAACTCGGATTGAACAAGATTCACCTGATAAGGAAACACACAAGGATAACTAAGGATAAAAGACTGTAACAAGAAATAAGGCAAATAATTACAAGAGGGCTGTGGTCCCTACGATAGGTTAATCCCAGATACTTACTAGAATTAGTTTATCCTGAAATTAGAGTTGCATTTAAAACCTGCAACCACTTTCCTCCCTGTTTGGGACCTTGGAATTCCAGGGTGTTTGGTCTCCAGAAAGTAGGATCCTCAACAGATAGAGGGGGTGCAGTAATAAATACAACTGCCAAATTATGTACCCTGTGGATCATGAAAATGACTACATATTATAGAACACCACCCTACTTTTCATGTACCACAGGGATTTCGATGGCAATCACAGTGGAGCGCAGGTGGTACTCCAAACTAACATTGTCAGGAAATTTGTATGAGAAAGCTGACAAACATCAAAAGTGATTTTTAACTGTATTTTGACCGAACACTACCAGTCTTGATCAGGTCTAACCTATAACATTACATTGTGATAAGTTATATAGATTTGTAATTGAAATATGATATGCCTGTCTTAATAAATTCAAACATGGCCAGAAAAGTAGGACACGCACGCGCATTAGGCACGCTTTAGTCAAGCTGTATCTAGTAACACGTAGCATCTACAACTTAAGATTTTAATGCCAAAACAGACACAAAGATCACTGTACCTCTTAACTGGATGGCAAAAACAGAAGTGTTCAATCTGTATCTGATTCTGTGTACGAAGACCTAAATACAAGCTTAGAATTAGATATTTGCAGTGTGAACTTGTTGCGGTATTCATGTGTAAATATTCAAGAGTCAGATTAAAAACAATAGTATGACCGAAAGCTAAAAATAGCTTAACTTACCGTTTTGTACTGGAGTTCGTCGATGGTACCCTTTTGTTCAATCTGTTTTCCCAGCTTGAAAGGCTTAACTTTGAAACCCAAAATTTAGGATCCGCAGCCGTTTGCATCCATTGCGGTTCTTAGATGTGTTTTTAGTAAAATATTCATGTTTTAGGGAAGCGGAAATACGATATGCTCCTCAAATTTATTTCACAAATGCAACAGAAAAGTCGTACTCTTAGCCTTTTCCTCTTGCTGATTTGATCCACCATCTTGTTCAAAAACTGTGTAGCCGTTCCTTTTAGTTACCAGACTTGAGTTTAAAAATTTCGCCAGTTACATTTGGCCGTGGAGAAAGCACCGAAAATAGATTGGGACCCCAGCTGTTCTGCTGTTGGGGTTGACTGGTTGGCGCGATGTCGCGCCGCGAAATATTGTTCTCGAAGAGAAAAGAAACCATCTGAGCAGAAAATTGTAAACAAACCGAATAAATAGGTACTTGGCAAGAGTAATAACGAGTCAAAAAAGATGTCTGATGATTCTTTACCTCTACAGAAAGTAAATTTTCTAATAAATGGCTGCGCGCCTTCTAATAAGCTTTCGTACGTCCTTGATTTACAATGTAGCATATTGCTTTCCTCCACTTTTCAGTCATTTACGGAACTTCGTATCCCCGCACATGAAGCTGTTTAATCGGAGCGTGTTCGTCGAGAATTTCAGTAGAGAGTGTCTCAAACACAAAAGGTTTGTCATCAACATCTTCAAAAATACTAATAACACCATAGGGAATTCTATGCAAAATCTCTAAGGAATGAACCGCGATCAAAATGTTTTAGACTTCGAAAACAAAGTTTTTTTGATCGCCGTTTATGGACAATTTTTCCTCAGGATTGCATAAACAAGAGAATGATCGCTTAAATTGACGTGAATCACGCCCGATCTTAGTACTTTGTTCTTGTTATTTGTCAGGATTAAGTTTAAAATGGATTTATTTGTTTTAGTTATTCTGGTCGGTTCATTAATGAGATTGTGCATACTATAAATACCTAATAAATCCAATAATCTTCTACCGTCCTTTGGTGGCTTGTCCGGTAGTAAGAGATCAGAGTTATAATCTCCTAACAAGAAACAGTTCCCAGGAATAAGGCTAACTGATTCCAGTATAGTGTTTAGTTCAATCCTCCATAGCGATTGTGGTACTGTAACTGATGTCGGAGGCCGATAGACCCCAACAAAGGTTTCCCAGCTCTTTGCAATCATAATTTTCAGTACGATTGTTTCAGTTTTAAAATTTTCCCGTACATTCGATCGTAGATTTGGGAGATCTTTGACAACAGTGAAACAAAAATCGCTTCGAACATAGGCCATTAAACTTCCACCATTTTTGTCTCGATATGCGCAGCACATACGAAATCCAGGAATGTAGAACTGACTATCCGGAAAACTGTAGTCTAACTTTGTCTCCGAAATAAACAAAATATCAAATCGCCCTTGTAGTAGCCAACTTTTGATATCATAGAATTTATATCCAGCGATGTGATCAGCATTTACATGACCAACCTTAACATTATTCCGATGTTTAGAAAGTGTGGTGTCATAAGGCGTCCAGATTTCATCTTGAGCTGCATATTTGCCTTCCGAGTCGCTTTCAGAGTTAAGACTTGTGTTAATGAAGGGAAGTTCTTGTAGAACTTCAAAACAAGCCTTACAAGTTCGAGAAAGGTTTCCAGTCAACTTCAGTTTTTCATATTCTGTTGGTTTCATTTTTTCACATTTAATGTAAGTCCAGTGTAAGCAACCATCGCAATAAGTTGCACGATGGTTCTTTGCTACTGTACGACCACACACGGTACAAGAACTTCGGTTTCTCTTCTCATGTTTGTTTCTTTTTTCTTTCTGTTGTCTAACTGGTCCGGGTAAAGGGTGAACATCACCGCTTAGAGAAACTTTCAACACCGAAGGATTAAAAGTGGACGTGGAGTTTGATGTGAAGGATAACCGACGCCGTAAGAACCTCGTTCTCTTTATCTTTATTCTTGGCGCCATGTTGACTCCCAGGCGAAAAGAATACTGTTGATGGAATGCCGCATAAAATTCACGAGTATAAGGTGATCTTTGATTCGAAAATTGAACTCCATTAGCGAAATAGGTTGTATCCATGTCTGTGATATGAAGAATAGCGATCTTGTGATGAGCGTATAATCCAAAAAGTACGACGAAGCAAGGTGCAATAAAATTCGTGACCGCCATTGGGACGCATACGGCTGTGTATGGCCGGGCCACAGTACAAGATACGCTTCCCAAAAAAAAGCTGTTTAGATTAAAATCACGCACAAATTATGATAAACAAACAATTGCCTATATAGCGACTGTACTCTGAGACAGTTATCCCTACAAATTTGCAAGAACTCAATGCCTTTAACTTCTCAAAACAATTAAAACGTTATTTATTGACTAAACATCAATCTCAAACTGTCTAATTCTCTCTACCCGAAATCACTTCTCTTCTCTTAAAGTGATTTCCACATTCTACTATAACTTAAAAAAAAACAGGAGACTGCGGCAAAAACTGAAAAGTTTATCAGTCTCCTGGTTTAATAAAGTAACGAGTATTGTTAGAGTAATATCGTATATTGTAAAGTATAATAAAACAACGAGTATTGCTAGTGTATATCATACATTGTAAATGTAAAAAATAAATTTTAATGTAAATGTAAAAACTGTGCATCAATTTATTTAATAAAGTCGTTGTTGTTGTTATTTAGCTCCAAGGCTTTCGCGAGCATTTCATGGACCGATGTGAAGGGCCAATCGCATGGTTGAACAAGATGTCCCCTAACATTGCTTTCGGAGAGGGGTGGGGTCTTTATGCAGAGTCTTTGATTGCTCAGGACACCAACGTTTACCACGATAATCTGCTGCAAAAATATGGCATGTACAAATGGCAGGTATAATGACTAGTCAAGTTCCATATAACTAATATCTTAAAAATGTTATTCTCTGACATTTTTTATCAAAACGGTATAGCGTGGCGCAACAGCAAAACGTATAAGAAACATAGGCACTGCTTATGCCATCCCCTGCACCGAGTAAACTCATTGTACTGGTTATAGTTCTCACTAGAGCTGCCCAAATCCATTCGCAACACCAATATACATTCTATTAGAATGTTTTTGGGGTATTGCTCCGTTTTAAAATCAAATGTAACGACTAAGAAAAAAATATCTGTTATTAGATTTTTTTTTAAACTCAAAGACAACGCCTTCTATAATTCCTCCAAAGGTAACAATTCAAACCATTTGGATGCTTTGCGGGATTTTGGGGCGATCCAAAAGATCCTTTACAGGATTGCAAGCAATTTTTTCCGGGCTGAATGTTTTTTGAATCGAGATTTTTTATGATTTTATAACGAGATGTTTTTCTTATTTACTCTCTCAAGGGATTTTTTATGTCTCCTAGACATGCGGGAGCATAATTCCATAAGCCAAAATTTAGGTAGCCAAGATAAGTTTTCATTGTATAATTAAATCGGTGTCTTATAATAACTCTTTCGAAAATAATAAATAACTTTATTAATATAAATAAATAAGTACAAAATTTAAAATAATAAATTATCTTTCGGTGGGTCGAATTAGGGTTCCTGCTTAATGGTTCATTTAAAACCTGTTAAATGAAGGTTGAGTACTATTACTATTCAAAGCCTTAGTTGCAGTTTAGGTCTTTTTTTGATCAATTTTATATTATTGAACGAGTGGGGCCTGTCACTGCTAACACGACACATCTCAACTTAACATGGCGGTGTGCAAAAAATTCAAAATTAATTGAGAAATGAAAATTGCATGGGATGTGCTATTTACAAAGAATAATCAAATAAGATGTTGATATTTTTTTAAAAAGGGAAATATTAATGTTTTATATTTTAAAATATGATTGTACAGTGGAGTCTCTTTTTAATAGAAGAAATTTATCAAGTACAAACGGGTCTATATTTATTCTTCTGTTTCCTTGAATACAGATTTGGCGAGCTATTCGGCTTGTTGTTGATACGGGACTCCATGCCAAGGGATTAACGCGAGATAAAGCATTAGAAATGTTTGCCAAATACGCTTGGGACACGTCTGACGTAGCGCAAAAAGAAGTCACGAGGTATCAGAGCGGGCCTGGACAAGCCACCTCGTACATGATTGGTCAGCTAGTCATACAAAAGTCACGTGAAGAAGCAAAGAAAAGACTGGGACAAAAATTTGATTTAAAAGAGTTTCATTATCAAGTACGTTTTTTGATTACGTTTTACTAGCAAAGAAAAAAATTATAGTTTGCGTAGAACTTGTATATTATTACTAATTTTCGATACATAAACCATTGGCTCTGGTGATTTGGTTTTAAATCCTTTTCTTGCTGAGTTTAATAGATTCTTATTAGTACTAAATCAGAACTGAATTTATGAGAATTTATTACATCTCACAATGAACTAAACGAAATTAAACACAGAGTTATTTTTTTAATGTATCATCAACTGCTGATTTATGGTAAGGGCACTAAAACATCCCTAGTTGCTTTAAACTAAAACAACTTTTATTTTCTCGAACAGATCTTGTCCCAAGGTTCCGCTCCTCTGAGTTTTGTCCAAGCTCACATCAATGAGTACGTCAGATGCAAGTTGAAGCCCACAGGAATTGGCTGTGACGTCATCTTAAACCCTCCTACTCAAAGAAATCGACCGATGAGCAGCAGTATCTTCAATAATGGATTGAAAGTTGAACAGTCTCCTTCTATCATTTATGACAAAAGATACCTCTGAAATATTCAGACCTGAACTAAGCCGTAAATTCAAAATTAAATAGTCGGTAATACTAACAAAGTGAGGCAAAACTCTTTAAACACCAGTAACTTCGTTATCGACTTAAATTTTTTCTTACATCTCTCTTTATATTGACCACTTTCAATTCAAAGTTACCAAGCGCGGAATAATCGTGAAAGTAATGAATTGCGCATGCACCGTATTAAGAATTTCAAATTTAATTCATGAAACATTAAACTAAATATAAATGGATTTGAAGTATACAAAATTAACTACTTCTATTTTGTTTTAAAACAACGTGCATTGACTGAACCATTGTTTAAGACAAGCAAAGTGAATGGTCGATCACTTTTATTGTTTTAAAGGTAGAATTATTATTACATTATTGTACAGACTGAATCGATAAACAAGCAAGCGCGATCAAGTCAAATCGAATCAATCTCTTTATTAACTTGTCAAGTTACTTTAGTAGTAACAATACTAATTAGTAAAACAACATAATAATATAGTCAAAACTTGGTTAAAAATTTCAGTACTAGTGTAACAAAGCAAATTTCCATGTTTTATATATATAGCTTTCAACTCAGATCTTTAATTTTCATCTTGATCTTTTATTTATTTTCTATAGGCATTGTACTTCAGTTCTATTTTATCTTTCTATTTTTTTACAATCGGTTCTTTTGTTCGTAGTTATTTTAATTGGAATATCAAACTTACTGTTTTTCTCTCTCCCTTTCTTGTGTAATCAGCATGCTCGAGGCAAGTGCTTTTTGTAGAGCTGGCTAACTGCAGCACAAAGCAATATGTAAAATCAAAATAAAGTTTTGTTATCAATAAGACTTTTAAACTTTCTTGGTTTCGTTATGAAAGTTTCTTAGTATACATTTTGGTACATTATGAATCATTTCAACATTGCGTAAATAGAAGCCACCAGTTGCCATAGCAACTAAGATTGCAACAAATAGGTACATCAGCTAAGCTAACTAAATCCTTTACGAGCCTAGTGGCCCATGGAGCGGGCGCTTATCTCCCGTTTCTGTAGTGTTAAGCGGATGAGAGT